>NW_024121843.1:2613107-2747743 GCF_016745375.1 Pimephales promelas | reverse complement strand
ACCTTCGATGATCAAATTCAACCATATTCATTGCCAAAAATGACTCTCTTTTTTTTTAAGTAAGAGTGCTGGACATTCTTTTCCTGCGTCCTATTCTTCTACAATCCAGAATGACAGAACAGCTGTAAGGTTTCTTTGAGCTGTGCCCTCTACTGTACAGACATGAATTTGCATTTCCTTCAGCCTAAGGCTTATTTCTTAGTTTTGGTGTGAAAGGGCCTTTAAATGTTTGCCAAAAATGTAACTTGTTTTTTTTTTTTTTTTAATGGGGTCATGAACTGGCTTTTTAAATTTTATTATATTGTTGTCTGAGGTCAACTTATGACTTTCGCTTGGTTTTTGCATTCAAAAACATCAAAATGAATAAATAATAGGCTATTTTGTACCCAATTTTTGAGTCTAGCTGAAAAACGCTAGGTTTTTATGGCCGTCTCGCACTGAAGACTTGAAAGTAAATGCCCACTGCTGTGAGTGGATAAAAGATTTGCATATATGTAATGAGTTTCAAATAACCTGTTGATGCACTTGGGGGAAATTGTTTTGAAATCGTCCAATGTTGTAAAATGGCAACCAGAATGATTCGCCCATGCATGTTCGACCCAGAGTCCGTGTGTTGCACAATTCCTGTCAGATCCAATATAGACGGCACAGCACTGTCCTTTACTAATAATCGGTCTGCAAATCCAGTCTTGTTTACAAAATAATCCTCAGTGAAACGAACAGACGGACGGACGATGTTTTACCTTCATCAGCTGGAACGTCATTAAAATAAAGTTTATCTATGCAGTCCTATTGGAATCCAGTGCAGCAACTGTCTTCTTCCACAACCAGGCACTGCACAATATTGTGTATTGCTCGCTCAGTAGCTCGATCCGGTTTGTCATCATGTCATCTATGTTATTTAGCTATGCGTGTAATGCTCGAATCGGTGGGCGGGGCTAAACCGGTCGTGTTGAAGTAGGTGTTGATCTTCTTCTGCGGGGGTGGTGTTTTATCCTCTTTGACGTCATAGTTCCCCACTTTGAAAAACGAGTCGTTTGCTGAGGCTGGTGTCAATAAAAGCTTTTATTGGACTAACAAGGACGTTTTCAGTTCTGAAACTTACAGGATATTCTTATAATATGATGACCTCTTAGATGTCAAAAGCTCAAGGCAATTTTGATTTCTCAGTTCATCACCCCTTTAAACAAACAAGCAAGCCCAGCCAAGGTCAAAAAAGTAACGCATTACTTTTCATAAAAAGTAACTAGGTAATGCAATTAGTTACTTTTTGAGGGAGTAACACAATTGTAATGGATTACTTTTAAAAGTAGCTTTCCCTGACACTGGCAATTATAATTTTTAAAAAACTTTAGTCAGTACAAAAAAAGTCTCAGCTAGGTAGCCTGTCAATCATACTAACCATAACCATAGCTCCTTATGCGTAAGTATTGACATCCAGACCATGTGATCATCAACAGACTTACAGTTCTGCAACCCCGATTGGCTAAGGATTTGAAAGCCTGCCAGGACTCATTTCTCAGTCTGGATAACAGTTGTCTGTTATTAAATTATTAGCTTAAAAACTATCAGTACTACACATGTGTGTGTGTTTGTATAAAGGTTGCTGGTTGGAATATTTTAGAGGTGACCACACTTACATCATTTTACCCTTTACCCTCCATCACAGAGGCGTACAAAGCATGCATTGTCCAACTCTTTCTTTTTATCCCTCTGTCTTTCTGTCATCATAAAGGGCTGGCTGAGTGAATGGATGAAAAGTTCACTTTTAATTCAGTTGAAATCTGTCTAACGTGTGTTGTGCCAAAAACACAAAGTGCATGTCAGATCATGTGCCACGGGAACTTTGAGACGATCTCTTCCATATTCCTTCTCTTTTACATATTACATTTCCAAAGCAGCCAATCAATACAAGACCAGTATTGGATGGAAAACAACAGTGCTCACAGGCGTTGGGGAACATAGTGAGCAATGGAAGAGTTCACAGAGTTTATGCCCATTACTAAATTATACAAAACATACACACAAACAGATGATGCAAATAGACATTACAGTACAGGTGGTTATTCGCGAGGGCTGATGGAAAGGTTGAGATTTTTTTCGTTGTTCTCGCAATTATACATTTTGCAGTAATTTGGAAAGATTCTGTGGTTGCCAGTTTACCTTCTGACTTCATCTTAAACATACAGTGTGTCATTTCTATGCCACAGAATTGCATAAATAATTATTGCTTTCAAACAGGTTTCAATGACTACCTCGTCTAGCCTTATCCCGAATCTCGGCATTGGATGAGTCGAAATTGCTATGTCAGGCTGCTTAAAATAGAAACTTGACCCCTAAATAAAGAGAAAGGGTGTTTTTCAGGTTTAAAGCCAGATGCTAAAGAAGAACCTTTTAAAGCTCCATAAGGAACATTTTATCCTGTAATACTTTAGATAACCATTTATGTATGGTGCTTTAAAGAAATAAAGTTCAGAGTATGCAGAAGACGTGGGTCATGATTTCAAATCAGACACGGGAACACACTGACTTCCTTCCAGAAACCCAACCGCTCATTAAAAACGAATGACCTCACAAATGAGTCAGGCTCTTTAAGTCATCTGTCAGAAGAAAGGCAAAGGTTACATAAAGAACACGTCTTGAAGAGGAAACTATTCAAAAAGGAGCTGAGATTTTCTGGAGGGCCCTTAAACTGCGAAAGCAAATTAAGTAAAAAAAAAAAATAAGAATGTTGCTATGTGGTTGCTAGGTGGTTTGTAGGATGGTTCCTTATTGGCCCAATTTAAAATAGCAAACTCAGAGCTTCAATAAAGTGTTCATTCATTTCCCAACCATAAAGGTGTGGTCACATTAGTGAAATTCTGGATGCAAAAATATAATTTTTCTATTGTCACTTGTGTAAATCTTGTATGAAGCACAGCTTACAAGTGATTTTCAAATGAAAAAGCATTCTGCTGTCAAATTTGTGTTAGCAACTTAAACTAGATGCAAAGTCTGCATGTGGAAATCTTTTGCCCTTTACTTACAATTCCAGATCATATGGATTCCTATTGCAATTTTGCTCGTGAAAAATGAACATTCTGTCATCAGTTACTGACCCACCTGTTGTTCCAAATCCATAAGTTCATAATTAGCTTCGGATTCACATACAAACATTTATTAGTGAACAAACTTAACCGTACTTGCTTGACGTGCAAGAACAAACCTCAGCATTGGTTCTTGTAAAAAAGAACATGGTATATAGCATTCAAATTTGGTAACCCAGACAGTAACATAGTGTCGGCCCAGATCCGGCCGGCATCTGGAACAGATGGATTGCGTACCGAATGTGGGCCAGATCTGGGCCGACACTATGTTGCTGTCTAGGAAGCATGGTTGCTTGATGAAGTTCACTCTCGAGTTGAGTTTTCGCACGTCAAGCAAGTTGAGCATCCAGCCCATTCTCATCCCAAGACATCCTAATGACGCTTTTGCCAATGCGTAGACATCTAATGCACATGGCACCCATAAATGGGCTAGAAGGCGCCTCCTAGTGGTCTAACCCTAACCCTACCCCAGACTTAAACCCACCCATACTCTGTGCGTGTTATATTGACGCTAAAGCGTGCCATGTGCGTCGGATGTATACACATTGGCAAAAGCGTCAGTTTATGACGCCTTGGGATGAGAATGCGTTGGAGCATCAGAGTTTTGGGTGAATAGGCTTTTTAATGAACAGCCAGAAATCTCTCAGATTTAATTCTCTTCCTTATTGTTGGAAGATGAACAAAAACCATTAGTGATTGATGAGAGAATTTACATTTTTGGATGAACTATCCCTTTAAGTGTGAGCACTACTGGCTCATACTGAGACTTAGCAAGTGGCACTTGCTCATATTTTTGAACAAAGTCCACACACACACTTGCCTGTCTGGACAGGCTCACTTCAAAATTACAGGCTGTCAGAGGAGCTGATGTTTGCTGGCAGTTTAATCTGAACGTACATGACACATAAACACACTTTACCGGCTGCCAGACTGAATCTGCTCTTGGTAAACAACAACAACGTGCTTTCTGTCTGTTTCTGTGTGCGGGTCTGCTTTTGTCTACATTGTGTGGACTAAATGTTTTTACTAGGATAGAATTTTGTTCTACTTTTGCATGGACACAAGCACCCCTCACATTTTCTTTTGAAACATCAAATATAGATTTAGTTTAGTCCATTCTCCAGAGGATTGTGAAGTACAGATCGCTGATGCCCTCATTATAGGATCCCAAAGACTATGATTAGAGGAATATTGATAAACACTGCATGAATTATTTCCTTGCTTTTGTGCTGGACATAAATAAAGTCCACTCACGTCAGCTCTGCTTTTGAAAACACACAAATACATATATATATATATATATATATATATATATGAAGAGTTCAGATGCAAAAGCCTCTAAATGCCATTTGAAAATTTTCTTCTAAAATGACCATTTTTTATCAAGCTTGTATATTTAAGTTCAGTAATTTCACTTAAATGACAATTAATAGGTAATCTTCATTGCCATTTAAGTGAAATTACTGAACTTAAATATACAAGCTTGATAAAAAATGATCATTTTAGAAGAAAATTTCAAATGACACTTAGAGGCTTTTGCATCTGAACTCTTCATATATATATATATATATATATATATATATATATATATGATCTTATCACAAAATTACACATGCATCATTTTAAAGACGCTAATTGTGAAAATTAAAATACTTAGCCTGCTAAATGTATGTTATTTATTTTTATTTTTTTTTTACTCTCTTAGAATACACTTTTTTTCTTATTGTTATCAATATCAATAGCAAAATTAAATTAAAATAGATTTTATAATTAATGTATTATATTATTTTATTAAGAATATCAATTTCATTTCATTAATAATACTTAAAATAATTTAATTATTATTTATTAAATTATCAAGATTAAATTACATTTCCATTATTGTTAGATAAGAATGATTCATCAAAATCAAGAGGGGGCAGCGATGAAAGTGAGATGACAAGTGAAAAGCAGGAAGAGGAGGATGAGAGGGACAGATGGAGAAAAAAAAACAGAAGAGTGAGACAAGGATAAGGAGAGAAAATGATGGATACAGGGTGGATGCAGAGAGAGATGAGCAAAGGAAAAACAGAGGGCGGGAAGAAGCTTCTGTAAGAACAGGATTACCGCCTTGATGTTCCTCAGATTTTCAATTTATCTGAGGCATTTTAATCCCACGGGAAAACAAACCCTGCAATATCTTTCTCTCCCTCTCTGTTTGTGTTTTGTGTCTCTTCGCATGTGCGTCTGTCTTTAGTTAGACTGAAGAACAAACACTGAATTCATCAAGCTGTACAGAACATCACGTCAGTGCCAAAACCCAACAGAGGCCAAACACTTCGCTCACACAACCGTCACACTGGGTTTGGCTTCTGCATGAACTGTCCTCACTTTCGCATAAAACCATGACAAGATCCACACAGGTGCCAAGTAGAAGAAGAGGTCAAGTTATAATAGTTAATAGTTTACTTTTCTTTTTTTTTTCTTCTTTTTTTTTTTTTTTAAGTTGCCGCTACCACCAGCCTTTTTGATAATTTTCACAAAAGTTTCAAGGACAACAGAATATCTGAAAATACAATATATCAGAAGAAAGAACAGAGTCTCTGCTCTAGACTACTGCATTTTTTTTTTTTTTATGTGAGCAAGTTTAATTAAAAAGCAACATTTTGAGCAAAAAGTGGAGAAAAAGTTTTTGGATTCAGAATGATGATCATAACATAGATGGAGTAGACCATCAACACCCCCCAAGCTTGCACAGTACCTTGTCCTGGGTCAACATTTAATTCGATAACATTAGGCAGTTTTGATTTATATACTGTTTAATGTGGATGATTGAGTTATTTTATGCATCAGCTTACAAATCACTTGTTTCTGCCTTTTCTTCAGATTCCGTGTTTTGATTAGGAGATTCAGTAGTCTTTCAGAAGATGTGTAATAGCGCCATAAAACATGGAAAGGAAGCTTTGAGTCAATTCCATCAAATGGCGGGGTTAGAGTTTAAAAAGCCATTTACATTTGAAAAATTTTTCCACTTCAAGAGACATTTAAAATCTGTAATTTATTCACCCTAAATGTCATTTCAAGCCTGTATGACTTATACTTTCTTCTGTGAAACACAACCAATGCTATTTTTTTTTAAATGTCTCTCTGGGTTTTTTTTTTCTTTTTCTTTTTTTGTGTGTATACAGTGAAAGTCAGTGAGGTGCAAAACAACAGTGACTTTCCTCGACTTTCATTGTATGAATGAAAAAAAAAAAAAAAAACACTCAAAACATTCTACTTTGCATTTAAATTTCAGGCCATTGTCGAATTCTTCAAGACTTCTGTTCACTAATAAAGCATACTTTTTAGGACGTAGAACATGACAAACAACTGTAAAATTTAAACAGCAATCCATTTAAAAAAAAAAAAAAAAAAAAAAGGATAAATCATGGAAATTCATTGATAAAAATTGGTGGAACCCCAGTAATTTTTTTTTATTAACATTTAAACATGCAAATAAAATAATAATAAAAAAACTATTATTACAAGTGGGAACTATGTATTCAATTTTACCAAAATAAATAAATAAATACTAAAACACATTACAATGTCATGCAATTCAATATGTGTGTTATCAACTGCTCAAAGACAAGAATGTTGAGGATCCAAATGCAGTTTATTAAAGTTAACCCTCTGAGACCTAAGGGTATTTTTACAATAAATTTTCCGTCTGGTGTCATTTACTAAAAAAGCTTGTAAAATATCAACCCTTTGGTGCACAGACAATTGACACACCTCTTTTTTTTCAGGACAAATTGAACTTTCAGCATATTTGTGTTACATTGATGGCACCTGAATGTAAAATAAGTTATGGGACCATAAAGACAAATGAAAAAATAAATCGGAAATGGAATCACTCAATTATTTATTGAAATCACACACAAATAAATAAAAGCTAAGCAATTTTCCTCTGGAAAATAGTTTGTTCATGTCTTTGGAGTCCTGGAGCACAGGAATAAACATTATAACTTGTACAGAACAAAAAATATTGACATTTTTCCAAAAGAAGTCCAGGCGTTTGGGGCCTCATGAAATTCACTGGTGCCAAGCCTCAAAACAGTAATCACACAGAGGGCCACATCACAGGTTTTGCATTTCTATTTTATTTATTCTTTTATTTATTATGTTCTTTTTATTCTTTTATAATACATTTATACTACTATAATACTTTTTTACAGTAAATAAATAAATGGCACTTCAGCTGGGTCTATCCTGGTAATCTAGTTCCTCATCTGTCAAAAAGCTCTGTTCTCCTGAAAATCCTTCATCCTGCAATGCACCAAAATAGACCAGCGCTTTATTTACGTCCATTTCGCTGTGTTTCTCTGTGAATCGCGCGTCTCCGTGAGTCTCTCTATCTCTCTACACTATATCAGCGCTTGGTTCATGCGTAATGACGCACACCAATGTTTACAACGGATCAGCCTGTAATTGGTCAAAACCCATCACGTGAAAACATCACGTGATATCCAGGATGTCCGCTAGCATCAAGCTAGCGGCAAAAATGACCGAATATTTATGAATTATGGGCTTCAAGATTATCAAAGTTTGACATAAAGCGTTTGGATTTATTGCTGAAAACCTCTGAAAGGAAGCACAAGTTCCAGGCTGGATAGAAAACCTTCTGTAAAGGCTAGAAAGACCCGAAAGACACCCCCGTGATGGCTAGCTCGTTAGCTTTCTGCTGGAAAAAACGGTAAGAAAATCGATAAATCTGTCATCGAGTTATGTAAACATTTATCGGAGGTGACGTGTGGCATCGTCGACGACGCCGTCGGGCTCAGGGGGTTAATCCAAATCGTAATCAGAATCCAGGCAAAGGTCATAAACAGGCCAGCAATCCAAACAAACAAACAAATCCAGAGGGCGAGGCAGGAACGGGAAAACCAGGACACGGGCAGAGATCAAGAACCAGGAAGAAAGAAAACAAAGGAAACGCTCAGAAATGCAGTAGAATAACATACAAGACTTTGCAGGGAATGATGAGGTGAACCAGGCTTAAATGAGGTGAACTAAACAATATAATGAGACACAGGTGAATGTAATAATCAGGGATGATGAGTCCGGGCGGTGAATTATGGGATAATGTAGTTGTGAGTGAACAATGATAGTCTGATGTGGAGTACCCTCAGGTGACTCTCAAGGGCACTCCAGCTGAGAACTGTTACAATGTGACACTGGATCACAAAACCAGTCACATGTCGCACGGGTATATTTGTGGCAATAGCCAACAATACATAGTGTGGGTCAAAATTATCAAAAATCACAATCGCAAACATAAATGGACAACTTCAAAGACTTTCGATTTTTTTGCACCCTCAGATTCCAGATTTTTAAATAGTTGTATCTCAAGCAGTATTGTCCTATCCTAACAAACCATACATCAATGGAAAGCTTATTTATTCAGCTTTCAGATTGTGTATAATCTCGATTTCAAAAAAGTTGTTTTCCTTCTTCAGAGTTCATATTTAAAACTTTGAAAAACCTTACAGAAACTATCACACACACTAAAGTAACCAAGACAGGGATCATAAAATAAACATCTGCCGTTTCCTTTGACTCCAGACTGTGATTGTCAAGAGTTTTGTGTGGTTGTCTTTGTGTAGTTTAATCTTTTTCAAACACGCGGCACATTGAGTTTCTGTCTACACGTTCATTGTCATCTGATCACTGGTGAAAGACTTTAATCTGAGACCGCAGTAAAGCGCACTGTATCATGGCCCATCTCTGCTCAATCTCAACATGATGCCATTAGACTCCCAGCATGCATCAGAACGACAAGGCTTCCCACTGTGATAATCTAACCCATGATGGCCAGCAGAGAAGGATTACAATAAAAGTGAAACACTACAGCACAGCGTTTGGGCCTCTGAATGTGATGGGAACCTGATGACACGCTGAAAAGAACATTCAAGAAGTTTCACAGACCAAACATTAGAAATTAATCTAAGCATGCGTGAGCAGTAACTGCAGTTAACTGTCATTCCAAAAATGTGACAATTCACTTCCAAGTAAGGATCACCATCAATCTTAAAGAATTTAGTAAGGAATTTCTGCTTCCACTGTGACTTCATAGAATTTCTTTCAGTATTTCTGAGGATCGCAATGGACCTTTTGCTAAGCTCCTCTACTTTTAGATGATATTCGCATAACATTATTCTATGAATCATATGATGGTAAAATGTATCAAAAATTGACAGTATGTTGAAACTGGTTATTGCTTATTATTCTTATTTGGTCTGAAATAAAGTGTGACATCTACTTAAATATACTGTGTGTATATTATACTGTAGGTACCTTGAGTCACATACATTTTAATTGCGTAAGCTACGATTTAATATATTTTTTAAGATAAATTCTACAGTTATTACAAAAGTTCTCGTTTTCAGTTCTCGTTCCCCATGTTTTGAATCTCAGAGTGTCAGTCAACAGTGGCTCTTTTCATATAAATATATTACATAATCATAATATTTACCCTCCAAAAAGAGTCTGTATGAAAATGTCATTGTAATTGATAGTCTACAAATGATGAATTAGTGGTTTATGCTCCTTTATCAAGAACAAAGCGCTGGCATTTAAATCTAATCAGCGGTCATGGAAATATAAAATGTGCTCAGATGAATCAACAATGCAAAAACTACAAAACCTTAAATCTAACAGCCGTGATTTTTTCCAGTGCAGATGTGGCGGATCTGTTCAGTTGGCTGGAAATTAGAAAATTACAAATTAATGCAATAAACAGCTTATTGGAAACGAGTCAGCTTTCAAACAGAGCTGATGTTTCTGGAGTGTATCAATAACCATAAAACACTCATTATTTATGAAAGAAATTACACTAAGCCATCCAAAACACATGGATCACAGAACACCCAATAATCACACACAATCTTTCCCAAACTTTTCACAATGATCGAGCCCGAATCTCAGCCTCAGACAGCACAACCACTGTATACTGACTATCTGATGCAGTTGCAGGTAATCCAGCCTCTAAATGGTGCATAAAAACAAAATGAACTGTGGATGGTCTCTATACATGTCAATCAGACAGTCTCCCTTTTTTACGCAGTATCGTAAAAGGTCTGACAATGCTGGACAAACCTAGCCTTTAACACACACAAACATAGGCGTAATGTCCCGAGCTCCTGCTCCCAAGTAATCCCAGAAATCATACATGACAGCACAAATGTAACATTAGCGCAAGCTTCAAAGAGCCAGGTACAGATTAGCTGATCCCTGAAGAGGATCAATAACTGTCACGTCTGCTGCTTCAGCTAAAGCCTAGAAAAGCCAGACAGTGTCCACCTCCGGCACACACACACATCCACTGACAGACATGGGCTGTGTGTGAGCTATATCTACTATATATATATATATATATATATATATATATATATATGAGGGAATTTTGGGCACATTTTTGTGGCCAAAACCATCCTGTTTGCAGTAAGGTCCATTTGGTCAAACTGGAAAGATCAAGTATACGATATCACTACTCTGTGACTCATTTAACCTCATCTGGTCTTTTCCTCTCATTTCTTCATCTACAAATGCAACACCCTTCTACTCAGCCAACACATAAACAAAATAGGTCATGCCTGACGTCAGATAAAATCAACAACAGTCAGAAATCACTTTGCTTATGTAACAATGCTAATCACTGTGATTCCCAACAGCTGGAATGACTCACTTACACAAGAGAGAGATCAGGACAGGACGCCTTCGCCTGTCACCGTACGAAGGGCAGTCCGGAATCAGCTCTGCCTTTGGCCCATAATCGCCACATCTAATATTTCTCTTTAATTGTATTTGGTCTGATTAATGAACATTAAGGACAATTCATTTCACACGACACTGACAGACGTCGACCAACGTGGACGACCGCCAGATTATAGTAGGCTCTGTCACTTACATGATGATGTCAACAGGGTTAACACTGATCTGACAAAACCAAATACTGAAAATTCCTTCATAACACAGTAACAGTATATTGTGTCCTATTTTTTTTTCCTATTACAGACTTTTCTTAGAATGTAAGTGTCTTATCTGTGAAATAATTGGTTTTCACTGGCCCAGTTGGTCTAGTCTGATGGATTTAGAGGTGTTAATATTTATTTTTTAAAAATTAAAATAGGATTTCCACGATTAAACTCCTGACAACTTAATTGTCATTAAAACCATCCAAGACCTTTGGAAATCGAAGATATGCACTCTTGCATGCTTAAAAACACTGACGTTTGCAGCTCCATTCAGATTTTTTACATTATGCATCCATCTTAATAGTGTTTTCTTACTTATAATGGATTGAAAATCAAAAATCAATATGCTGGAAACATTTTTACAGATAAGTTTGAAGTTCTCAAACACAATTGAGAGTAGGTACAGGAATGATAGAAAAGTAAAAAGGGGTAAAGGCTGAAAGAACAGGGATAGGTTTTCTAGTAAACTATAAATCAGCTCTGAAATTCTATACATAGCAACAAAGAGATGGACTTGTGTCGTGGTGAGATGTAATGTACTGTAATGACTTTAAGGAGAACCATTGATAAAACTGATGTGTCAGCATTGCTCTTTCTCCCCCCGTTCCATCCATCTCCCTCATCTATTTTCTCCTGTGTGGATTTGTGATTCAATTTTGTTGAGTGATGCCATGTGGTTGGGTCACTGAGGAGAACAGAAAGAAAGAAAGAAAGAAAGAAAGAAAGAAAGAAAGAAAGAAAGAAAGAAAGAAAGAAAGAAAGAAAGAAAGAAAGAAAGAAAGAAAGAAAGAAAGAAAGAAAGAAAGAAAGAAAGAAAGGAAGGAAGGAAGGAAGGAAGGAAGGAAGGAAGGAAGGAAGGAAGGAAGGAAGGAAGGAAGGAAGGAAGGAAGGAAGGACGGACGGACGGACGGACGGACGGACGGACGGACGGACGGACGGACGGACGGACGGACGGACGGACGGACGGACGGACGGACGGACGGACAGACAGACTGGAAATCGGAAATCACTTAATTCTGACATCAGACTGGAAAACATGCATATAATATAAATCAGCTTGAGAGAGTTTAGAGCCAGTAGGCCATCACCCTCAGCAGTGTCATTTCACTGAACATGGGATTTAAACAGACAGTGCTGCATGAAGCACGTGGTTTATCACATTAACTACAGTATGGACATTATATGTTTAACACATTATCTACTAGTTTAACTTATTTGTGAGAAATGTTTTGCTTGAAAAATGATGTGTGCTATCTTTGTTTAAAATGAATGCCACTTGGTTCGATACTTAGTTTTATATTGCAAAGACATTCATGCAATTTTAAGTGTGACTTAAGCGTTCAAATACATTCTGTGGACTGTGTACACACACACACACAAACTCAACTGAGCATGAACTATCTACATCAAAACAAAGCTGGATTATCTGTATTATTTATGAACAACTTTGGCTCAGAGAAAGAGAGAATTAAAAATAGAAAATGAGAGAATTTGCACTCCAGCTTTGTCTGTAATTACACACAGACTGCTGCACAACTAAGATGACAGTTTATACTTCTTTTTGTGCAATTATCTCAATAGCTGTTTCTTCAGAGAATGAGGGAGATAACTGGATCGCCCAGAGCTTTAGAACATCTAAAAATACATCAATCTCATCAAACTCACAGAGAACAAAATACATCACACTCCACTGTCTCAAGGGCCTGTATCTAAAAGACGATGCATAGAAACTGATAGCATTTGAACAATTGTGATGAAATTTCCTGCTCAGTAGAGAAATTACAAATGAACATGACAGCATCTGTCCTGCTTTATTGTACCTGTACTGATAATATGTGCACAGAATTGTTCTAGTCTTATTGGTACTTATTGGCAGTTAAGTAAACAAACCCTAGTAAAAAATATTATACTTAAGTATTATTGATTGAGTATAACTAAGTGTATCCATGCCACACTATAAATTTGTTTGCTTAAAGTCTGAAGGCTTCTTGTCCTCAGCTCTGGGCTTCTTGTCCTCAGCTCTGGCCTTCTCGTCTTCAGCTCTGGGCTTCTTGTCTTCAGCTTCTTGTCCTCAGCTTTGGCCTTCTCGTCTTCAGCTCTGGGCTTCTTGTCCTCAGCTCTGGCCTTCTCGTCTTCAGCTCTGGCCTTCTTGTCTTCAGCTTCTTGTCCTCAGTTCTGGCCTTCTTGTCTTCAGCTCTGGCCTTCTCGTCTTCAGCTCTGGGCTTCTCGTCTTCAGCTCTGTGCTTCTTGTCTTCAGCTTCTTGTCCTCAGTTCTGGCCTTCTTGTCTTCAGCTCTGGCCTTCTTGTCTTCAGCTCTGGCCTTCTTGTCCTCAGCTCTGGCCTTCTCGTCTTCAGCTCTGGCCTTCTCGTCTTCAGCTTCTTGTCTTCAGCTCTGGGCTTCTTGTCCTCAGTTCTGGCCTTCTTGTCTTCAGCTCTGGGCTTCTTGTCTTCAGCTCTGGCCTTCTCGTCTTCAGCTCTGGCCTTCTTGTCTTCAGCTTCTTGTCCTCAGTTCTGGCCTTCTTGTCTTCAGCTCTGGGATTCTTGTCTTCAGCTCTGGCCTTCTCGTCTTCAGCTCTGGGCTTCTCGTCTTCAGCTCTGTGCTTCTTGTCTTCAGCTTCTTGTCCTCAGTTCTGGCCTTCTTGTCTTCAGCTCTGGGCTTCTTGTCCTCAGTTCTGGCCTTCTTGTCTTCAGCTCTGGCCTTCTTGTCTTCAGCTCTGGCCTTCTTGTCCTCAGCTCTGGCCTTCTTGTCCTCAGCTCTGGCCTTCTTGTCTTCAGCTCTGGCCTTCTTGTCCTCAGCTCTGGCCTTCTCGTCTTCAGCTCTGGCCTTCTTGTCTTCAGCTCTGGCCTTCTTGTCCTCAGCTCTGGCATTCTCGTCTTCAGCTTCTTGTCCTCAGTTCTGGCCTTCTTGTCTTCAGCTCTGGGATTCTTGTCTTCAGCTCTGGCCTTCTCGTCTTCAGCTCTGGGCTTCTTGTCTTCAGCTTCTTGTCCTCAGTTCTGGCCTTCTTGTCTTCAGCTTCTCGTCTTCAGTTCTGGCCTTCTTGTCTTCAGCTTCTTGTCTTCAGCTCTGGGCTTCTTGTCCTCAGTTCTGGCCTTCTTGTCCTCAGCTCTGGCCTTCTCGTCTTCAGCTCTGGGCTTCTCGTCTTCAGCTCTGGCCTTCTTGTCTTCAGCTTCTTGTCCTCAGTTCTGGCCTTCTTGTCTTCAGCTCTGGGATTCTTGTCTTCAGCTCTGGCCTTCTCGTCTTCAGCTCTGGGCTTCTCGTCTTCAGCTCTGTGCTTCTTGTCTTCAGCTTCTTGTCCTCAGTTCTGGCCTTCTTGTCTTCAGCTCTGGCCTTCTTGTCCTCAGCTCTGGCCTTCTCGTCTTCAGCTCTGGCCTTCTTGTCTTCAGCTCTGGCCTTCTTGTCCTCAGCTCTGGCATTCTCGTCTTCAGCTTCTTGTCCTCAGTTCTGGCCTTCTCGTCTTCAGCTCTAGCCTTCTTGTCTTCAGCTCTGGGATTCTTGTCTTCAGCTCTGGCCTTCTCGTCTTCAGCTCTGGGCTTCTTGTCTTCAGCTTCTTGTCCTCAGTTCTGGCCTTCTTGTCTTCAGCTTCTTGTCTTCAGCTCTGGGCTTCTTGTCCTCAGTTCTGGCCTTCTCGTCTTCAGCTCTGGGCTTCTTGTCCTCAGCTCTGGCCTTCTCTTCTTCAGCTCTGGCCTTCTCGTCTTCAGCTCTGGGCTTCTTGTCTTCAGCTTCTTGTCCTCAGTTCTGGCCTTCTTGTCTTCAGCTCTGGGCTTCTTGTCCTCAGCTCTGGCCTTCTTATCCTAAGCTCCGGCCTTCTTGTCCTCAGCTCTGGCCTTCTCGTCTTCAGCTCTGTGCTTCTTGTCCTCAGCTCTGGCCTTCTCGTCTTCAGCTCTGGGCTTCTTGTCTACAGCTTCTTGTCCTCAGCTCTGGCCTTCCTGTCTTCAGCATTGGGCTTCTTGTCCTCAGCTCTGGACTTCTTGTCCTCAACTCTGGGTTTCTTGACCTCAGCTTCTGGGCTTCTTGTCCTCAGCTCTGGCCTTCTTGTCCTCAGCTCTGACTAGTGTTGTCACGATACCAAAATTATTGTTTCGATACCGATACCAAGTCAAGTATTGAGATTTCGATACTTTTTCGACACTTTTTCGATACTTTTCCTGAAAAGGAAAGTATTTCTTACAAGGCGTTTCATATGCACCTCCTTTGCATAGGTCTGTGCTCTTTAATGCTGTAATAACCTAATATAAATAAATCACTAACATGCACATGCTCTGATTATAATCATATAGCCGATAGATCATTTTGCTGATGTTTTGTATCGAACACGGACACGCGCTTCAAACTATCGCCGTTGCAGAGACCTCTGGATTGTGTTGCTAATAACTTGCAATGTATAACTATCAGACCGGCCCTCGCGGCCTCGAAACACCACCGGCCCGACGGGAATAGATCTGACTCTCCTGATTGCCACTCCGTTACTGACAGGCGACCACTGTATCACGTGTGCTCGCGCATGCAGCCGTCTCGCGGTAGTGTTTGTCTCATGACATCTGCAGCTTCTTTGCTGCATGCGTGACTTCTTGTCTTCAGCTCTGGGCTTCTTGTCCTCAGCTCTGGCCTTCTTGTCTTCAGCTCTGGGCCTCATGTCGTCAGCTCTGGCCTTCTTGTCTTCAGCTTTAGCCTTCTTGTCTTCAGCTCTGGCCTTCTTGTCTTCAGCTCTGGCCTTCTTGTCCTCAGCTCTGGCCTTCTTGTCTTCAGCTCTGGCCTTCTTGTCTTCAGCTCTGGGCGTCTTGTCCTCAGCTCTGGCCTTCTTGTCTTCAGCTCTGGGCCTCATGTCGTCAGCTCTGGCCTTCTTGTCTTCAGCTCTGGCCTTCTCGTCTTCAGCTCTGGCCTTCTCGTCTTCAGCTCTGGGCTTCTGGTCCTCAGCTTTGGGCTTCTTGTCTTCAGCTTCTTGTCTTCAGCTCTGGCCTTCTTGTCTTCAGCTCTAGCCTTCTTGTCTTCAGCTCTGGCCTTCTTGTCTTCAGCTCTGGTCTTCTGGTCCTCAGCTTTGGGCTTCTTGTCTTCAGCTTCTTGTCTTCAGCTCTGGCCTTCTCGTCTTCAGCTCTGGGCTTCTGGTCCTCAGCTTTGGGCTTCTTGTCTTCAGCTTCTTGTCTTCAGCTCTGGCCTTCTTGTCTTCAGCTCAAGCCTTCTTGTCTTCAGCTCTGGGCTTCTTGTCCTCAGCTTTGGGCTTCTTGTCTTCAGCTTCTTGTCTTCAGCTCTGGCCTTCTCGTCTTCAGCTCTGGGCTTCTTGTCCTCAGCTTTGGGCTTCTTGTCTTCAGCTTCTTGTCTTCAGCTCTGGCCTTCTTGTCTTCAGCTCTGGCCTTCTTGTCCTCAGCTCTGGCCTTCTTGACCTCAGCTCTGGGTTTCTAGGCATTGGTGGTTTAATGACGTATCGGTATCCAAAAAGTCATTCAGCTCATCAGTCTCTCTCAGGCCTCTTAGGTGCAAGCTGTCCGGTTTTTCATTTGAACTCCAGAAAACTCAACCAAGATGGCTGATTTCCTTTTAAGGTTCTAGGAGTAGAAATGCAGGAGTAGAACCTTGAGCACACACACACATACACATACACTTGTGCTTCTCAATAACTAACAATACTATAAATCTCTACCAATTCAGTATAAGGCATTTATTAGAAACAAAATAACAACATTGTACACAATGCATTATATTCAGTACATTGGCTAAATATGTGTAACAAAAATGTGTCTACAATAGACAAGCAGGGAAATTGCATTTCCTTGATATAAAACTGTACAGCAGTAAACTACAAATCCATTAACATATTTACTGGCATTTCACTTGAGACTTACTGATATAAATGTTATATTTAAACATTATTGAACATTGCAAATTTCTGCATCCTTTATCGAAGTATCCTTACAAAAAAATGGCCTTGGTAATTATAGTTTTAGATTTCTGCCAAATATCACTATTCTAGTACTTTAAAGCCTAAAAAAACTACACTTAACTTAAACTAAACTTAAAGGTCAAAAGTGAATGTCACAAAGACAGATGTTTAACTGGATGTCCCTACAGACAGATAGACAGATTACAGTTACAGTAGATCACCCTCAGTGTAATCTCTCAAAATGCTGGCCGGCCTTCAGAGTTTTCCATCACTGCTAAAAACATTCAGTTAATGATGGAAAATATTCAGTTAACATGACCTTTAGTTCATTCCTAAGTAACTCTGACCCATGAACTGGAGTTATGAAAATCCCTCTCCATCTCTACCGTAGCTGTCAACACCACACTTAACCTGCATTTGCCTCAGGGAGGACAGAGCCTGCAATTAGAGCACTGTTTGTTCAAAGACACTTCATCTTCTGAAGCACAAAGGAAATTCTCATTAGAGGCATAATAAATTAATATCTGAGCCAAAGGAGAAGGAAAGTACACAACTACAGCATTACAAAATTATGAATTGCATAACATTTTGTTTTCTGGGATAAGGAACTAATTTGTCATAGCTGATTTCAACAGATACACACAATCGTCTCACTGGTTCCTTCTGCTGAGTGCTGACTGATAATAAAAATCAACCCACACAATGCTCTGTAACAAGACTTTTTAAACAAAGTCTGGTCCATTTTGCAGCTGTTTCTGTTCAATTTGTTGTATTACATTTAAATGCATCCTGATTTTATTGCAAAAGTAAATAAATAAATGTCATACAGGTTTGGAACGATTTGAGGGAGAATAAAGGATGACAGAGCTATCGTTTTTCTGTGAAGGCTTCCACCTGCAGCTTTTCCACAGCACTGGCACTTGTACGATTTTCATGAGGTCGCTGTACAAGCTAAATGTTTCTCATAAGCAGCATTAGTGATCATTATTACGTCAGAGTCTCCCATAATGAATTGGGTGAAATCTCTCTCCTTTTCCCACACCTCCCTACAGCTGCTGAGAGTCCAGCCAAACCAAACACGTTCTCTCCTCTGCAAGCTCGCTGTTGTGAATATCCAAAGCGGAGTTCGGCCCAGCTTTAACAGGAAGCCCCATTGAGTTTCACATTTGAGAGTACACTGCCCTTCCAAATCCCCCAGAATGCTCTCGCTGTACTTCCTTTTGATTGTAGCGCATGTAATGACTCTTTCAAGTCTTCCCTCTGCTCTCATCTGGAGAAGCTTTGCGCTTAGTCTCCAGGGGTTAAAGTTAGGCTGCTGTTAGGAGTGTCAGGCCAGAGACTAAGACACATGCTAAAATTAAAACAAGAATTCACAAGCTCTGGCGCACTTACTGTTCTGTCAGAAAGTCATTACTTGAACTCCATGTGCTGCTTGTGCTTTGTTATTCTAAATCATGACTCAATAATAATGTACAGCAATCAGGAGTTATAGATTGAATTTAGGTTCTCAGCCAACTGGAATCCAGATCAGTTTCATAACATAACTGCTGCAACCATCTTCCTGCATATACAATATAAAACAATATACCCTGTTTCATCTCAATAAATATATAAATACCAACATATTTATTCTTATTTATTTTTCTTTGAGGTGTAAACAAGCTTCCATAAGGGGGTAATGGACCACTCATTGAAAAATGAATGAGCAAATATGTGATGCTCAATATGGCGGCTGTGGAAATGGAAGTCCTTTTCAATTAAATGAACCAAGTAGGTGTATTTACAGTATCTACCAGCAGGGGCTAACTAACCTCTTAGTTGTATCACAAATGACACACTACACACTTATACACTATGTACTTATGAATGAACTCAACTGTCTAGTGTATGAATTTTATATTGTTATTTTGTCATTCAACATTGTAGTCTGAAGTTAAAGTCAACCAAATTGACTAAAGTATGTTATATTAAGAAAAAAGACAAGATTTGCAGTATATTGATGACACATATTGATGGAAATAAATGTTGTGATGTTATTTCCTTTCAGAGGTGCATACATTTTTGGTCAAGATCTTGTATTGACAATGCAAGAGTCCATCACTCTGTAAAGTCTCCTCCAGAACATCCCAAAGACTTTTAATGAATTTGAGGTCTGGACTCAGAGGTGCTAATTCATGTGTAAAAATGATTCTTCATGCTCCCTCTCATCCATTCTTTCATACTGTACTTATAATTTTTCAAAAACCAGGATTTTCACTCACAACCATTTCTAGAGTTTACAGATATTGGTCTCATGAAAATATCTTCTTGATGCCAGAGGTCAGAGTAGAATGTCCAGACTGGTTTGATCTTATAGAAAGATGACAGTAACTCAAATAACGCAAACAAATCTAATTTTGAACCCTGTATATCAGTATGTGCCATATCGTTCAGGCTTTGTCATGTATGTACACAGGTAGCAGCTATGGGGGGGATGTGACCCTTCGTCTCTCTCTCTCTCTCTCTCTCTCTTCCTTAAAAGGATGTCACACAATAGCAAATCCATCAAAATGTCTTCGTCCAAATGTCACCTTGGTCTGTAACTTCTCTCTCTCTCTCTCTCTCCTCTGGGAGGGCAGTCCTTCACTCACAGGAAGACTGAGAACTACATTACACTGCATGTATTACAATCTGAGTCAGTTTGTCACATTTAGTGGCTAGATAATTCAATAAGCCTCGCTCTGGACTGCAGATTTACATCATGGCACTGTCCTGGTGTTATCTGATTTCAGAAGTATCATATTCAGCTGTGGACTGCATCCTGGGAGAGAGGCCAAGGTCTTGTATTGACACACAGTTTTATGTTTTACCCAATTACCAAAAAACTCAGGGTCTGCCTAAAACGGTACAATTACATTCAAGACAAATTCCTGGTAAGTGATCCGCTCGGCTGAAAAGACAAGTGGACCATGCTTATTCACACTGGCCTGGTTAGAGATGGCTGGTTAAAATATAGCTTATCCTAAAAGATTTTTTTTTAACCCACCCTTGTTCCACCTCACCATTCCATTCCTGTGACATTCTTCAATTAAAAACATCTGAATCTCTTTTCAGTTGCAGCTTTTCAATGAATCGTTTCACAAAACCCGTCTGATTGATTCGTTCACAAATCAAACTCCTGTTTGTACTGTTTTTTTCCATTTAGCTCAGTGACTCGCTGAGTCATTTGGTGGTTAACAGCTCAATGGAGGTAAAAGGTTCACAAAATAACGACTCAAATTTCAGTCTGATTTACACACAAAGAAGACTTCTGAAGACTTGAAAAATAATGCAAGAATCATATGGACCCTTTTTTTTACTTTTATGGTACTTTTGCAACCTTTTTTAAACTTGAAAGCTTTTCGGTCCCCATTAATTGTAATTGCATGGAAAAGAGAAACTAATGATGAGTCAGTAATGCAGGTTAACAGCATGAGAATGTGTAAATTACCATTTTAAATTTTTGGGTTAAATTATCCAGGACAGCAACATCCAAAACACAACATTGCTAGTCATAAGAATCTTTTTTTTTTTTTTTTTTTTTTTTTAGCAGAGCAACAGGGATGGAACAAGACATCAAGGGAGAAATTAATAAAATACTAGTACTTCTAAAGTCCAACAATCTGTTTTTAGGGACAGAAAGGACAGAGGAAGGAGTAGATTGCACCAGGGTCTCAATATCAGTTTTTGTCTTCCCCCTTTCACTGCTGCAGTGTGTCGAGTGGTTTCTCGGCTCTGCGTGACATCAAACACTATGTGGTGAGTTTCAGGCTCCAGAGGGCAGATTACAGCGTAATGCCTTCAACATCTACTGCATCAGCACTATAAACACTTCACTCTGTGTCTGTGTGCATGTGTGAGAGTCTAGGAATACCCCATTCTTAATTCATCTATGGATTGGAGGATAAATGCACAAATTCTGTGAAAGCATGTTGGGTGACCCCAAAACTAAATGCATGCAAATCAATACACATTTACAACAAATCAATACAAAATACAATGCATTTTCTATGCACACACACACACACACACACACACACACACACACACACACACACACACACACACACACACACACACACACACACACACACACAACATGAATAAAAAGGGGAATTCTATACTATGCCCTAGAGCAATTTTGCTCATGCAACTTAAATATTGAAATATTCCTGCACAAAGAACTTCTGCTATGATGTTACCATGGGCCATTTTGCTTTTGAGCAAGCATGGTTCGCCTCCAGCAGTTAAACTTGCGGCCATCATCCAGCGGGCCGGCACTGCTCAGGGACCTCATTAGTGCTTTCATGCTCGCCTGTGTCCATGACTTAAACATGACTAATGACAGCTGCTTTATGACCACTGCCGACTCTAGAGTCACAGCTAGGGGGCGCTAAACCTCATCATCATGGTGGATGGGGTTTGAGAGATTTCAGGTGAGTCAATAAATAATATTTGAAGAGTTCAGATGCAAAAGCCTCTAAATGCCATTTGAAATTTTCTTCTTAAATGACCATTTTTATCAAGACTGTATATTTAAGTTCAGTAATTTCACTTAAATGACAATTAATAGGTAATCTTCATTGCCATTTAAGTGAAATTACTGAACTTAAATATACAAGCTTGATAAAAAAATTATCATTTTAGAAGAAAATTTCAAATGGCACTTAGAGGCTTTTGCATCTGAACTCTTCATTTGCTTCATACAACAATAAAACTTATAAATAATAATAGTAATAAATAACTGAGTGAAATTGAGTACATCAATAAACTTTCATACAACAACAAAAAAATCATCAATTAGATCAACAATTCTATATGATATATTATTTTAATAAATAATAATGATAAAGGCCAGGAACAGGGGAAATATACATAAGTTTATATACAATGTACAAATTCATGATTAGTATAAATAATTTATTATATATGATACAATATGATAATTGATGAGCATTTCCTACATGGTATGCAGGCTGGGCTCAAACCTTGGTAGCCCACATGAGCACCATGGCTCCCCCTATACCCTCATTTACAGTTCCCTACATTAGTCCACCAATATAGTTCACTTGAGGGACTTTCAGACACTGAGTGTGCTGGAATGGCTGCTTTTGTACAGTTTATGCTTTTGAAACTTAGCAAACTGGCAGCTCCAGTAGTAAGATGGAAATATTTATATTGAACTCTGTCATGGAAACTATGTATAGACCTTAGTAAAAAAATGTAATGATTAATTAAAAAGGAATTTATACCTCTATGATATTACGCTGTACCCACATTGGACCAGCGGTTTGAAAAACGGATGGATGTGTGAGTCCTTCTTCTGGTCAAACACAGTAATTCATTCGGTCCCTGACTCTCACAGTTATTTATGAGTGTTCTCTAGCCATTGAGCTTCCATCGGTCGTACACTCGTTATTATGGTGCATTGCAGGATTGAATAAGTACATTTTATAACGTCTACTATAGTTTCGGACACCACTACAAATGGCTGTTCCGTCAAACAGTGTCCACCCATTTGCATTAAGCTTTCCATTGTTAGAAACCCAGTTATACTATTGAATGGTCGTGCAACACTCTCTCTTTTTCCCCAGAGACGAGAGAAATCCGCTATTTACCTTTTTCACTTCCTCCTACAATGACGCAAAAATCATCATTTTACGTCATTGTAGGAGGAAGTGTAAGAGGGGGGATTTCTGTAAAGACTACAAGCACTAGATCCCACCCTTTCAAACCCGCCCATAGGGGGTTGGACCTAATGCGCGAACAGACCTATCACAGATCAGTGCCAGTGCGTTTGATTTCACCGGCAGAAACTTTTTGAAAATATGGACAAAGATACTGAATACGCAGACGGATGCATTATGGAGGATTGGGATTACACATAGTGTCAGCCATCTTTTTTGGAAGCTAAACTAGCAGGCTCTTGTTCTGTGGAGAAAGGCAAGAAGCTAGTAACTTTAGGGGTTACCGTCCTATTTTTCAAGGACATGTCCGGCCGTCGATGTCCGGGATTCAGCTTTTGCTTTCTGCAGTCGCCATTCATTGTTTACATGTAAGTTACAGCTTTTGTTTCAATCTAACTGAATGCATTCTGATTGGTGAATCTGAATGTTTACATGAGTGCTAAAAAAGTGATCGGTTGATGTGCGTTTAAACATTCCTAAGAAAATTCCCGCTCCTCAGTGAGAGATACGAGACCGGTAACTTACGTCTCACAGGTGTCGCTCATCGGTAATCACGCCACCGGCCCTAGCCTCGTCCTGCTCGCCACAGTAAACATGATGAACGGCGACTGTAGAACGCAATAGCCGAATCCTGGACATTTTGGGCGATCTCGAAACACATTTTCGGGCAGACTCATCATGGAGACTCACTAGTAGCCTAGACTTGTTGTTTACCTACTGCACGGTTACCGGTAGGCATGGCCTCCTAGGACAGCGAAGCAAGTGCATTCTGGGAGTTGTTGTTTGCCATCCACATAAGCCAAAAATACATTTTCTGGCTTTTCTTAGTCTAAAAAGCTCCAAATTCAAAAATAATTCCACATTTCTTCTACATAAATTACCCATTTTAAATACACATTCATCTTTCCAGAGGTGGAGTGACCCTTTAAGGGTATAGGGGGCAATTTAGGATACAGCCTCGCACTGACAACAATGTCATGCCTCCAACCAATTTGACAGTTTTTTTTTAAGTCATCCAGATATCAGATCGCCAAAATGTCCCGTTCTTGAAAAACTTAGACAGACCGTTAATCTGATAAGGTGCGTTTGCAGGTACAATTCCAGAAATGCGATCTATGATTGGAGCATATTCGACAATTATATGCTCTCTAACTGTTTTCAAATGCATCAAAACAATTTGCATGATTTTACAAGATGATAGCCTTTACATTGGGTGTAACTCAATCTACTATACAAGGAGGGTGAGTACAAAGGTGAGCTGAACTTGGCTTGGTTTCCTAAAATGATTCCTGATATGAGCCTAACAAGAACTGACAGGAGCCATCTTGACCTGATCTGTCACTGAATCACTCTTGAAATGAGGTCAGGTACAGATTATCGTTGTGTATTGTCATAACTTCAGGCTCTGGTGTGGGTCGCTCGGCTTGTTTGGGCCATTAGCAGGGTGTGCCACAGTTTGCCGGGGTGGGATCCCCTCTCCGGACTGCCAGGGGAATATCATTACTCACTTCTGAGTAAAACAAGAAAGCATGGGGACTGATAGAAGACAGCTGCTTTTGCATAAGCTTTGTGGTGTTCTACTAGATAAAGCACGGTAAACATAAACACTCACAAATATGACCATGGGCCAAACGTTGCTCTCACAGGGTTGGTGTCAAGTTCATCTCAAATGAGTCAGAGAGAGAAAGATGATATACAATCCAGCTGAATGTTCAAATCCAGCCTTAAAATATTCAAACAAAGCTTTCCGATCAAAAATTAAAGACACAGAATGAAATTCATCCATCTAAGGTTAATGCCGGCAAGCAGCGGCAGAGGAAAGAATGGAAAAAGCGAGAAGAGTTGGAATAACCGGCCATTCCATTAATGTCACAGAAACCGCTAAAGAAGATCCCAGTCTGTGTCCAGATTTCCTGTCCAACCAGCTGACAACAGTCATGCAACTTTAATATTCACAAAAACCAAAATCAGATTCCCGCAGTTTTACGCATGGGAGGACAAGTATGTCAGCTCTTGAGTGGAGAGCCAGAGAAACATCACTGCTAAAGTAAAAGCTGCAGTTTAATTGGAGAACATTTCCTGGGGGAAACTCTTGACTCTGAAACAATTACTTTCAATTAAATCTCATTGTCTCAATACGGTTGAGATGTTAGGGATAGGAGTTTGATCACCATCGCTTAGACATGTAAAAGTGTGCTGTCTAAACACAGCCCACACTGGCGATGTTAACATGTCTGATTGAAGCGACTGTAGCGATGCATCACTCTGATTGAATGCGTCTGGACATGTTGTACGTGTTTATGAGGATAATATCTCCATCAAATTAATGTACAGTCACTAACGTCGGATGTTCACGTCTATTAATCTTCTAAATGGAGAACACTTACTGATCATTAGGGAATACCGGGCGAGATCAGCTCGTGCGTCATGTGCAAGTGGATGATGGGTAAAAATACATTCAGGCTGCAGTGCTGAGCACAGAATCTAAGGTGATAGAAAATTTCAATGAAGCAAAAAGAAATCAAGGTGTTCTGTGTGTGTGAAAGCACTTCAACCACACAGAACACCTGGTGAGGTTACATCTTTTCAGCTTGCTCCTTAAAAATCAAAAGTCAAAACTCTATACCCTAATGGAGCAACTTTGGATGAGAAAGACAATACTCCACCCTGACACACACACATACACAAAACATAAGCAACTGCAGAAATCTCATAATCACCAGTAAATCTCTGTAACCATGCCACACACTCAAACCAAATGACAGCATAAAAAACAGAAACTGTTATGGAATCCTGGGTCATGGAAAATAATAGTCCAAAGACCTGTGGGAATGTCAAATACTGTTCATGTGCAAGTTATCATAGCATTTGACAACAGTTGACCAGCAGGAATTATTAGGCTAAACGTATACTTTGCCACCTTTTTAATATTTGTATTATTGCACATTGATTTAGTGTATCATTGCGTTGTGTGTGAATGAAACTTGTCTTGCTTGCTGATAAGAACAAGATGAAAATACATTTAAATCGCATTGTAGCTACTTGCATTAAAAGTTTGCCGTTGTATGCAATGTCTTCATTCACAACTGCCTAGAATAACAGCAGGACTAATTCACCTACCGGATATTTCCGTTTGCGGGACTCCGTTCAGATTGAACCCCTTGCTGTTGTAGAAGTGCCTGATGTCCGAGCATGCCTTGGGTTTACTGTCCCCGAACACCAGCCCGGTGAGAGCGCACAGAAGCACCAGTACGGCAAAACCCATCCTGGACAGAAGAAAGACGCGTGATGTGCGAATCAAATCCAATGGCGAAGAGCAGCGGACAAACGCATCCACAGCGAAATGTATCTGCCGTTTCCAAAAGCGCACCGGTTCGCTCCCACGCGCTTAGTCAGTGGCAACAGTTTGAATTAAAACGGAGAGCGCGATCCTGTGTGAGAGATGAGGGAGGAATGACACGCTCACGGGAGCTCACAGTTCGGAGACGCGTCTGTGCGCTCGCGTTCGGTCAAGTGCGAGGCGGAGCGGGGCGTGCGCGCGAGCGAGCGAAGGCACCAACTGCAGGGCATCGGGTTCGTCTGCCGCCGCGATCCTCCACAGGATGTTGCATCAAATCATCCCGCTGGCCAATGAAGACGGGATTCCATTTCCCCACAGGCTCTCCTGTAGGACAGAATATTATAACGATCTCTGAGATTCATTATGCAATTTAGTGAAACTCTGGGTTTGAGCTGACTTTATGTCATTATGCTGGATTTTTGTCTAGTCCAAAGGCATAAAGTAAGAACTTTATAAGGGATTCAGTTTGGAATCGTACTTTGGAACCAATCATAAATTATCCTAAAGGGAATTTTGAGGATTAGGACATAATATAGGCTATAGGCTACACTGAATATGTCCCACGTGTGCATCATGAGCATCCAAGTGAAGCAGAATGACACTAAATCGGGTCTAATTATTATTATTATTTTTTTTTAAATTCAACCACTTCAACGACATTCACAAAAAAAAAAAAAAAAAAAAACGCACACACGTGACCTCATTGCTGCTAGCCTATATTGTAAATGTTAATCTGTTCTGATGCGCCCCAAAGAACAAGGATTTTAACCGTTTCCAGTTAGCCCTGTGCGACTTGGGAAATGGCCGAATACGGTTATCAATTAGAAAATAAAAATGTTTCATTAAAAAAAAAGGGAACATCTGAGATCTGATCATTTAAATCACAGCTAAAAATCAACTAAAATTGCTTCCTGTTTTGGTGTCCATGGAAGGTCAAGGTCAAGCACGTTGCATTATGGGATATAGTGATCTTAAAGCAATTATAGAATCTTAAATATAATCTAAAGTATTTGTAAGATGATGCTAAACATTCTCAAATAAAACTGTATAAAGTGAAATGGATAGGGGAATAATCTTCCTTTCTACTGGCCGCAAAAACGCCTCTCAATAACAGAGTTGGAAGATTATATTGAATTATTTATGAGGGAAATAACAAGGTTGAGTCCCAGCCTCTCTATTTCATGTTAAATGTAATACTCAGTCATATTTATTACGGTCCCAGACTGTCAACCCCTCTGCGGACAGGCCAGATCCTGAAATGCTTCAAAGATGCAGTAAATTTTTGAACAGGCTGGAGCTCGCCTGTGACAATACACACACCCGTAGTTATTCCTTGACAGACGTGCTGTTTTCTGAGTCATGTCTGCAGCCTGCAGTTTGACAAATCTGACAGAAAATACCGGCCCCGGGGCCACAAACAAAAGTCGACGGGAATATTACAAAGATAATCCAGGAAATGTAGATCTGAAAAGAGAATAAAGGAGAGCGAATATGAACAGGTAAAAAAAAAAAAAAAAAAACAGTGACACTTACATGGGTGAGCAATGAGACATTATACTTGCATAACAAGTGAGCGGAGCTGCCAGGGACATGTGTGTGAGTGAATAGCGGGGTGTGGCGGGTTAGAACGCTTTCACAGAGAGGCACACAGTTAGTTAAATGTAACTTCGCCCTTACTTTCCTCTAGTCTAGCAGTTAAGATAATGATTACGTTGATTCTCTGGCTTTATTTATATTTCACACAAATCTGAAGCAGACAGTGTCATCGACATCTGATGTATATCTATATCAGTCGATGTGGAAATTGTGTGTCTGCACAATGCTAAAAGACTTTCTCCTTTTTAAATTATATTTTCAAAATATATATATATATATATACTGTGCCCGAACACAGAATATATATGAAGAGTTCAGATGCAAAAGCCTCTAAATGCCATTTGAAATTTTCTTCTAAAATGATCATTTTTATCAAGCTTGTATATTTAAGTTCAGTAATTTCACTTAAATGACAATTAATAGGTAATCTTCATTGCCATTTAAGTGAAATTACTGAACTTAAATATACAAGCTTGATAAAAATGGTCATTTTAGAAGAAAATTTCAAATGGCATTTAGAGGCTTTTGCATCTGAACTCTTCATATAGGCTACAGTGTGTGTTTGGTCTGGTTTGCAATTGCAATATCCAAAATCCTTGTCTTTGTGCAGCCATTTTTTTGGTCCCAATAGCTTATGATGTTTTTTGAAAATGTGAAAATGCAGAAAGTTTTCTTTGACTGGTAGGTTTAGGGGTAGGGTTAGTTTAAGGGGATATAATTTACAGTTTGTACTGTATAAAAATAATTATGTCTATGGAAAGTCCCCATTAAACATGAAAACACAACATGTGCCTGTGTGTGTGTGTGTAAGAGCAAAATTACAGTACACAGTTTTGTTGAAATTCATGTACATCATGAAATATTTTTGTTAAAATAGACTCCACAAACTTGAAACAAACTCAATAGAAATCTAAATTAGGATGACTGCATAAAAGTGCAATTCCAATGTAATGTAAATGTACATTAAATGCAACAACACACAAACGCTAATCAAGCTAATCAAAACTCAAATAAGTCTGATTCAATCAAACTAATCAGACTTCAGATTAAACTCTGAATTCACTGTTCTTTCTTTCTTTCTTTCTTTCACTCATGGTACAATTCACATATGCTCACGCAGAATAGAAAAGACAATGCAGACAATACTATAAATAATGAATTTATAACGTTGGAAATAAACTTAAGGAGGAGGCATTCATACTGGCTCAATTCAGCATCATTATATCATTTTCTCAGAGCAAACACAACAAATGCCTTGATGCAGTTTTATGTCAGTCTGTGCATAAACATGGATTTTTTTCTGTTGTGCCTGAGAGACAGTGAGATGCCATTTCAGAGAACGAGTGGAGCAAATTCAGCTCATCTAAACAAGAATAGCAACAGTGGTGGCAGATCCTCTCCCACAGAGGCAGAACTCAACTGAGTGGAGCTGAATCTCATGGTGCAGTTATTACCAAAGGTCCATCAGATTTGCTGGTCTTGACCCATACACTGGTCTCACAAGGTTGCCTTGTGGGATTTTTGTGTGCTGTTCAGCTTGCTCACAGTGAGTCAGGCCCTCGGAGAGCCAAAAAGCCACTGAATGCAGGTCTGTCCGGTCATGTGATCAAAGTCTTTTGGAGAGGGCTGACTCATCCATGCCCACTCATCTGACCGGTCATCACAACATAACATGTCTGATGTCACAAAAAAGACGCATTTTGTCAATCAGTCTGACAACGAATGATTAAATATGAATCATCTTCACAGCTGAATCTTTAATTAGACTCTTCTGATCGGATCTGGGGATATTTAAAGATGACGTAAAAAAAAAGAAAGAAGGGAAAATACATTTATAACATTTGACAGGTTTTTTTTTTCAGCACATAATAAACACAGAAGTACATGTACATGTACAGAGGGGGGAATGAATGTTTAGAGGTCTTTCATGGGTCAGAATACTCAAAGAAGATCTCAGTTATGTGACAAAATTTCGGTACCGCTTCCTTTTACAGTATTTACAGTGTACTTACCTAGAAAGTACTGGCTAATATAAGGTAAGTACATGGAACAGGGGTAGGTTCAGGGGTAGTACTAGTTATTACCCAGTAATTGTAGTTAAAAAACTAAAATAAGTACATATAGTATTTACATGGGTAACTGGACTGTAAAAGGAAGCGTTACCAAAATTTCTTAGAAATCAAACAGGCCACAATAGATTGCATATAAAGAAGATAAAATGAACAGTGAATTATATGTTTCAAAATGATACAAATAACATATCTCAACATTAGAGAAGATTATTCTTGATAAATGTCAATTGTGAGTTCTTCAAAATGAATTACAGTTTATTTACGCACTACTCAGAAATATTTTTATACTTACAAATACGTATATACAAATGTTTCCAAATATAAAAAGATGTATCCAAAGATAGCTGAATGTGAATTACCATACAAAGTGTAAATACAAATAAATGTCATTTTGACAAGAAAAGGGACATGGTTTGGATTTTCTTCTGCTCTCCAGGGCTGCATTTATTTGATCAAAATTTCAGTAATGATCACATGATCCTTCAGAAATCATTCTAAAATGCTGGTTTGCTGCTCAAGAAGTTGAAAACTGCTGAACAATAATCTTTTTGGAAACCATGTTCTTTTTTCTTCTTTGACAATTAGAAAGTTGATGATTTAAAAAAAACAGCAATTGAAATGTATTTTTTTTTTTTTGTATAACAATGTAAAGTATTTTTGATCCATTTTTTGATCTGTCACTTTTGATCCATTGTATCCATTGTATTCTATACAGACAGACAGATGGATGGATGGATGGATGGATAGATAGAACGTTTCATCTGTCAGAAGCGCTTGAACTCCTCTTCCTGGCTTCATTGCCAATGTGACACAGAGTTCTGAATGCACAATACAAAAACAAACCACTCTGCTACAGGAAATCAATCTCCATTTTAAATTATTATATAATAGTATTTGAAGCTCCCTCTTCACAGTGACGTGGGCTTGCTGACGTGGGGTATTGTGACCGAGCCCCTGTGGGGCTGAAGTGGTTGTCGTGGCAGGTGGCGGAAGATCTGCTACGGGGTTGTGCTGCAATAATTACACAAATAAGCTTCTCTGCCCATGTTTGCTCCAGACAGACGCATTCAAGTTTTATTGGATCTGACCATGAAAGAGCCTTCTGCCTAATGAGGAACAGAAGCCGCGTGTGTGTGTGTGTGTGTGTGTGTGTGTGTGTGTGTGTGTGTGTGTGTGTGTGTGTGTGTGTGTGTGTGTGTGTGTGTGTGATTATGATGGTGTGTGTGATGATGGTTTAGGCCCTCCTCTTTACCTCCTCTTCTCCTGTTGGGTTTTATTTAACCGGTCTTACTCGACGAACCGAGGTCTCTGACGTGGACGGCGGGTGCTAACAAAGGCAGCCTCAAGCATCAGTCGCTAGTGAGACTCTCAAGGCCAGAGGAGTGAGGTTATGCTCTTACTTGCCTACCTCTGAGTCCGTTACACATGTTTTATGGGGACTTTCCATACAAATAATGATTTTTATGCAGTACAACTGTATATGCTGTCCCCTACACCTAAACCTATCTATCACAGAAACATTTCTGCATTTTTAAATAGTTTAAAAAGATAAGTTAATGTGATTTATAAGCTGTTTAATTCCTTATGGGGACCAAAACATTTCCCCAAAGGCTTTGGATATTGCCATCTTTGTGGGGACATCCCCCTAAACACACACACACACACACACACACATTTGGCCAGAAGAGTTTGACGTGAAAAATAAATAGAGGTGTGACAGTAAATAGAATGACGATGCTAAAACATTTAAGCAAATTTGAAAGCTGAGAAGTGTTCAGCAAAAAAATGAGATCATAAAAATATTTTTAAAAAGTGGCTATAGGAATAAAGAGAGAGAGAGAGAGAGAGAGAGAGAGAGAGAGAGAGAGAGAGAGAGAGAGAGAGAGAGAGAGAGAGAGAGAGAGAGAGAGAGAGAGAGAGAGAGAGAGAGAGATGGTAGGAATGTGTTGGTGTGTCTCCAGGCATGCTGGCATGGAAAAGCCAAGTAATTACTAAGACAGAAACCACACTTCTGTCCCACACTCCTGAAAGTGTGGCATACGCACGCACACACACACACACACACACACACACCGAACAACTATCAAACTGACTAACTGACTCACAAAACTACTGAAAGCTCTGTAACTTTAAAGCCCTTTTAAAGAATTATTCACAGCATGTGCATGTGACAGAATTTACAGTGGCCTATACACTCTCATACACTGGAGCTTCTATAGAGTCCTGTGAAACACCTCTTTTGAAGCCTTTTTGTTTTTAAGAGTGTATTTAGACACGTAGCCACATATTCAAAATTATGATTGACTCCTGCAACAATATATCAAACCAAGTGGCATCTGCAAACAAATGATACCAGAGTTCTCAAAACAAACTTCACTGTCCTGAGCCATTTACTTTTAACCAACTGGTCCCAAAATTATTTTTACTGCATGAAAGCAGTCCCCCTCAAATTCACAGGTATTCTGTAGAAGAGTAACCACAGAGGTGGTTCATCACATAAAATATGGACATGACACGTTTGACAACCAGAAAGGGTACATCTAAAAATGTATCTTATTTGTCATGTATGTAATGCATTGACGTTCATACATGTTAAAGTGTGGCTTACATGTCCAGATACAAAGCAGCGGTGGGAAGAGTCCTGCCAAAGAAACTGAGTTCAAGGAAAACGTCACTGTAGTTGACTCTGCATCTCAACTCAGAGTCCTGGGGCATAAACCAACAGCCTGGAATACGCAACATACACGTTTTTTTTGAGGAAACGTGTAAACACAGAAGCATAAGGCTTCAACAGTCTGTTTGTGTTTGATCTGTTTGAGCATTATGGTTGTAAATCGTGACTTGACTCCCTTGTTCGCTTTGCATCCGCCAACAAAACTTTCTGAATGGTTGAGATTAATGAGAAAAGTTAACTTCTCTTTGATGCCCAGTGACATTTGGATGGAAATGAATACAGCTCTTTTTATGAAAACAGATCATGTTGGTTTCATGCACTACCATTCAAGTCTCGGTAACACTTTAGAATACGGTTCCTTCGTTAATGAATAACTACACAAGAACTAATGAGTAACACAATATTAACAATCTAGTAACTATTATTAACTAACAAGAAACTCTGATTAACGAACTAGTAAGTAATAGCGCACAGATGAAAGTGGTAGTTCACTATTAAGTAATCAATAACTACTATTTTTTTAATACTTCCCAGAGAACTACTGAAAAAGTTTATTAACAATCTAGTAACTACTATTAACTAAAATAAACTCTTATTAACGAATTAGTAAGTAATAGCTCACAGATGAAAGTGTTACTAGATACTTCTGTGGAAATTACTAATTATTTGGATTCGTATTATAAAGTGAAGATCATTGGAACTAACTAGTAATGACTCAAGTGTTACTTTTAGACATTTTCTAAAAGTTACTAAAGTTCACCAAAAATCTCAAACATTTGCACAAATCATGACTAGATCATGTAGTAACACTTGAGTAATTACTAGTTAGTTCCAATGATCTTCACTTTATAATACGAATCCAAATAATTAGTAATTCCCACAGAAGTATCTAGAAACACTTTCATCTGTGAGCTATTACTTACTAATTCGTTAAGAGTTTATTTTAGTTAATAGTAGTTACTAGATTATTAATAAACTTTTTCAGTAGTTCTCTGGGAAGTATTAAAAAAATAGTAGTTATTGATTACTTAATAGTGAACTACAACTTTCGTCTGTGCGCTATTACTTACTAGTTCGTTAATCAGAGTTTCTTGTTAGTTAATAATAGTTACTAGATTGTTACTCATTAGTTCTTGTGTAGTTATTCATTAACGAAGGAACCGTATTCTAAAGTGTTACCCAAGTCTCTTATGCTCAGCTCCGTTCAGACAATACCGCGACTGTAGCGTACTTCAACCGTCAAGGTGGTCTGCGCTCCCGCCGTATGTCGCAAATCGCTCTCACGGCTTCAATCCCTCCCTGGAGATTGGTGACTCTATCCCCAGTCGGTTCAGCTGATTTGGGGCCAGTTCGGGGACACACAGATAGATCTGTTTTCCTCTCACGACTCGACCCACTGCGCCCTGTTTTATTCCCTGACTGAGGACACACTCAGAACTGATGCTCTGGCGCACAGCTGGCCGCGGGGCCGCAAAATATGCATTTCCCACAGTGAACCTTCTTGCGCAGACCCTGCGCAAGGTCAGGGAGGATGAGGAGCAGGTCATTCTGGTCGCGCCGTATTAGGCCACCCGGACCTGGTTCTCTGAACTCATTCTCCTCGCGACAGCACCTCCTTGGCCCATTCCTCTGAGGAAGGACCTCCTTTCTCAGGGACTGGGCAACCTGTGGCACCCTTGTTCCGATCTTTGAAACCTCAACGAGGCAGGTTTGAGTACCCTACCACCTGCGGTGGTGGCTACCATCACTTCCGCTAGAGCGTCGTCCACGAGACACGTCTACACATTGAAGTGGAACCTCTTCGTCAACTGGTGCTCTTCTCACCGAGAAGACCCCCGGAGATGTTCGATCACTGTCGTGCTTTCCTTCCTTCAAAATGGGTTGGAGCGAAGGTTGTCTCCATCCACCCTCAAGGTTTGTGTTGCCGCTATTGCCGCACACCTCAACCTTATCTAGGAACCTTTACTAGGAAAAGTCAATACTGTACAAAAAAAAAAGAAAATTTGGTCACACTTTATATCAGGTGTCCTACTAGGTCCTCACATCAAAAAATAAGCACAGTGTACATATTGTGATCATGTTGTATTACAAAACACTTTAGCTACTATTGAGGTGGGATGTGGGTAAGGTTAGGACAGTTTGGTGGTAGGGGATGGTTTAAGGCTGATTTAAGGGGTAAGGGATAGGGCAAAAGATTTAACTGCAGCTGTAATTACATGCAATCAGTGATGCGCGGGTCAATGTATAAACAACCCGCAACCGACCGACGTTTTCAATTACCCGCCCGCAACTCGGACCGCAAAAAAAAAGTAAAAAAATATTGTACCCGACCCGCTTCCTGACCGCATTTTTTAAAAGTAGTAAATGCTCATCGGAGCGTTATTGGGCCATAGACGTGTAACAACACAGCATCGCAAGAAGACGTAGGCCTACACATAACGAAGGCAAAGCCAGTCATCATCTTTCATTATTTCAGCAAATGTCTCCCACACTTTTACTCTTTCTATTTGTGTATTTGCGGAGCTTCCACTCCCCAGTCTTCACCTTTTCTCTTGCCGCCTCCATCTCTCTGCAGACTGTAGTGATCATAGACATGGCCGGTTCGTGAACGAATCGTTCTTTTGAAACGGTTCTTTTTAGTGAACCGGTCGAACCAGTACACTAAATCGAACTGAATCGTTCGAAACAGTTCGCGTCTTGCGTCAGCGCTAAACCACAAGTTACTAAAGTTACTCACTTTCGGACATGCCTGACAGTCCCTCCGAATCGAAATAAATCAAATCCTGAATTATACTTTTACTCCAGTAACTCCAACAGTTCACTGAACCGAGACATGTTGGTGCCACTGTTGAGAGAAGTGATGAGCACGAGCAGCTGATACTGCGCATAAATACTGCGTAGGCTACTACCGAACGCACAGGGACAGCGGTTCTCGAATCACCAGTATAGAACCGAGAACTGTTTAGACTGAGCTTGTGTGTTATCTTCGTGCCAGTTATTCAGCCAATAATGTGTAGGGCTGTATATTTCATCAAAAATTGTGTCTAGTACTATATTAATACAAATGTTTAATTGGCATCTTTTTTCAAACGACCCGACCGACCGCGACCCGAATATCATTAAAAACATTTTTGGATGACCCGTAACTGCGGGTAACCGCGGGTGACCGCAGGCACCCGCTTATTTCGGATCAACCCGCGCATCACTGGTATCAATACACTATAAGTATGTAAAAACATGTATGTACACAATAAGTGCATTGTATCAAATTATTAATTAAATGTTAGTACATAGGTGAGACCAAACATTTTATTTATGTAGCCCATTTATTTTTGTGCAAATACATGTAAACTGAAAATGCTCATTTTTTTGATAAATGCATATATAAATGAAATAAATGATAATAAATGCATAAAATAAATTAAACAAAAAATGAACGCTCATTAAAACAGGTGTAGTCAATTCACTATATTGCATTTATAATGGATTTTTCAATAAATTAATCTCTAGGACAAAAAGATTGAGTTTATAACAGAGGCAAGCTAGTAAGGCACTGCGTCCTTGTTAGTGTGCTCTCCTTCCATACTGGAGACGCCATGTCGAGCAGGACTGGTTACATTTATACCAAACAGTTGACACACCTGTTAAAGTGTTAAGAAGGAACATACAACTGGAAAGAAAGAGGGCACGGAGACAGGGAGAACGAGATAAAGAGAAGAGGACCACGGCATCGGTTTCTCACAAGCTGACTGCTACTATAATACATTGTTAATGGCTCGCTGACATTTTGATAAATTGATTCTCTTCCACGGCCCTGCAAAACGCTTGATAAATCGAAGTGTTTGTGCCAAACAGTCTGCCAAACTCAGACAATCTTCTCAGTCCAATTAAATACACATCTAAACCATTGGGAAGGATCTAAAATAAGTGTCATATGCCTTGACAATGTTTATCTCAAGACATTTTGTAACAAGAAAGAGCTGTTGAGGCCTTTTGTTCTCAATTAAAGAAAACGGCTTCATGGGAAAATCTTTCTCGTAGCCGATGTACGCTTACGAAAAAAATCAACCACACACCACAGTCTCAGCAGAACACAACATGCTTCCTGAATGATTGAGCAAAGGTCTGCCACAAGCTAATGACCTCTGCATAACCACAGAGCCAGGCGGTCTGAATGTGAATAGCGTAATGTTCATGAGAGTTGGTTCTTAAAGGGTTAGTTCACCCAAAAATGAAAATTAAGTCATTAATTACTCACCCCCATGCTGTACCAACCCCGTAAGATGAAGACGGGGTTGAAGATATTTTGAAAATATCTTCATTTTTACAAATGAAGATATTTTTGATTAAATTTGAGAGCTGTATAACTACCACATTGGCTCCTAAAGGACTGCCTCTTGACGGCCCAGAAAGTCAATGAAGAAAATGTTTAAATATCCCAAGTGACTACCGTGGCTCAACTATATGTTTATCAAGCGACGCGAATACTTTTTGTGCGAAAAAACAAACAAAAATAACGAGTTTATTCGACTATTTCTTTTCTTCCTTGTAGGCCAGAACGAGACTTCCTTAGATTTCCACGACGCATGCGCGAGAATTGCGATCTGAAGAAGTGTAAGCTGGTGTGAGCAGATCGCAAATCTCGCGCATGCGTCGTGGAAATCTAAGGAAGTCTCGTTCTGGCCTACAAGGAAGAAAAGAAATAGTCGAATAAACTCGTTATTTTTGTTTTGTTTTTTCGCACAAAAAGTATTCGCGTCGCTTGATAAACATATAGTTGAGCCACGGTAGTCACTTGGGATATTTAAACATTTTCTTCATTGACTTTCTGGGCCGTCAAGAGGCAGTCCTTTAGGAGCCAATGTGGTAGTTATACAGCTCTCAAATTCAATCAAAAATATCTTCATTTGTGTTCTGAAGACGAACGAAGGTCTTACGGGGTTGGTACAGCATGGGGGTGAGTAATTAATGACTTAATTTTCATTTTTGGGTGAACTAACCCTTTAAGAGTGGAATAGCGCAACACTGAGACACAGCAACATGAAGTGTCATTCCTACCTGCCATGGGACATATGTGAATGTTGTTTAAGTTTTAAACTGCTCAAACAAAAAAACATTAACACTCTGTTATCAACCCTCTGTTGTTGGTCTTAAAGGCACATTGCATAATTACTAGTGCTTCTGGCAGCAGGTTGACTGGCATTCAGAATTCAATTAAATTTCATTTAAATTCCCAATTTGAATTTGAATTGAAGAAGCAAGCAGAATCCAGAATGGCAAATGTAATTTGCCATTTGAATGTTGACACATATGGACATGGATGGATGGATGGATAGATTCTAATTAAGTGATAATTCCTACTTTTTTATCTATAAAATTTTCCTTACAAAAAAAAAAAAACAACACTACTAATATCAACGCTATCTCTCAAACAATTTTGTAAGAAATCATTTAAGGGCAGGGTCGGGTAGGTAATTTGTACAAATTCATACGAATTTGGTAACTCGTAAAAGATGTACGAATTAGCAAAAATCGTACAGATTTGTACGAGTGAGGTTGTGTGAATTCACATGAATTAGCCCGTAAAATTTGAATGAATTGCTTTGAGATCAAGTTGACTAATATTATTTCAGAAGGTCTTCCGGGTTTGTTGAACTGCACACACAGACCAGCCACTAGTCATGAGCCTTTCACTGAAAACCGAGACCCACAGAAATACAGAAATAATTTCACTTCTATTGAAGTATTTTCTCAACATTGTATCAGCTCCTGACTGTCACAGGCTGGTTGCAGCCGAGATGCAAAAGGATCTAAGTGCAGCAGCTTCATTCCAGAAAACACACACAAAACTGAACTGATGGAAACACAGGGCTTAAATAGATAGAAACTGAGGAGATATTTAACAACACACACACACACCTGAACAGAACTAAAAATCAATTGGAAACCATAGTAACAAGCAGGGAGAGAACTGAACCAATTGACAGACTGAAAAGCAACCTAGAAACAGACATGAGTAGGGGCCTATACCATGAAGCCGGTTTAGGTGGCTAGCCAGCTATGTTTCAGTTAAGTTTGTGCCAACCCTGGGTTTTAGGTACCATGAATGAAAGTGGTTTGGCTTTTAGCAGTGTTCATCGCCATAGTAACTTACGCTCCACGGCTAACCTGGGGTGCGTTTCCCGAAAGCATCATCAGCCAACTATGGTCGCAAGTTCCGTCGTTATCAGCATAGTTCAACGATTCGGTGTTTCCTGAAACCATCGTTCCAACGAACATTCGCAAACAGCATCGCAAAGTTGTGTGGTTTGAACGACAGCTCTCGACCTGTGGTTAGAAGCATCGTTTCTATATTGCAACACATTTGGAGGTAATAAATCCTTATCTTGAGCATAATGAGCAAGCTGACATTCAGTACAACCGGTGTCTTTTATTTAGAATACTTACAAATGGAATTTACTTCTTTTAGTTTGTCAAGAGATTTGAAGTAACGTGTTTGAAGAGTGCGCATGTGCGAACACGCTCCACTATGTACGAGTCAAATATTGAGTCTGGTAATAAAGCAAAACAACTGAGAACAATTAGAAGTAGTCCTCAGATGACATGTCTGTAATGTATATAAAACAAATCTAGCGCTAATTGGATCTCAAACAGTTTCATTAAAAGCAGTTATTACTCCACCACGTGCGAAACCAACGTGGTTGAACGATACTTTGCGACAGTGGGTTTCGGGAAACAGTCGTGACTAGCTAGTTGATTTTTCCAACGATGCATCGTACTATGGTAGTGAAGCAGTGAACTACGTCGTTGTATGGGAAACGCACCCCTGGTCAGGGACAGGTTATGTTCCAGATAAGAGGTTGCAAACTGAACTTGGACCAATCAGCTGTGAGCAAAGTGACACGTCTGACGCGATAAAGTCACTCCACCTGTTAAAGGTCACCACACAGCAAATGATTTTAAAAGACAAAATCATGGCTTTAAGGCTATGTTTACACGGAAACGATTCTGAAAAGAAAACGCAAAAGTGGCGTTGCGTCATCACTTTTTATTTTGCGTTTAGACGATCGTTTTGTGTAGGAAATTCGCGTGCAAATGGTGACGCAAAAGTCTGTGAAATTCAATGTAGTATGCACTCCAGGCGTCATACTACAGCAACACCAAGTCCACGCGCCTGCGTACAACCTTCACTGTCAAGCAGACTTTTGCGTTTTTACCCTTTACACAGGAACGCGACAGTGATTTCCACTCTGGAGGGTGGTTTCACTTTTTTGCGTTTTTAAGCCTCAAAAACGCCGTCGCCGTGTAAACGAAAGGCACATCCGATAAAATATTTTTACGTTTTTCACTCGCGAGCATTCTCGTGTAAACAGGGCCTTAGTAAATAAATTTGAATGATTTAGAAATTATTTCTGTAATTATTATACCCTTAAATGATCTCACATGTACAATTTCAGTTCATAAATTATGATTACTCAGATTTTAAATGAATGCGTATATAAAGGTAATAAAAATACGCTTTAGAATCAATAAATGAGGCTATAAAATAACATGTGAGCTTAAATGTTCAATTTTCTCTATACTTTTATCAACTGTATAAACTAACTTCACAACTTTTACTTGCACTGATATACAGTAGCGAGACTTTCTTTTAGTTGTCCTCTTTCATAGAGACAGCTATTCTTGCTGTGTAAATTTGTTTAAATTGTTAATATTTTAATACTTTTATTTAATAAGTGAATTGCGCTACTCTCGCGACAAATTAATTCTTTCATTCTTTCTCACCATGTGATTGGCTGTTTGCTACTGATGTCACACCTAAACTCCTAAACTCAGGATCAAAGCCTGAGTTGACAAAGAAAGTTGATGATCAGCATCATGGTACCAACAAAGCCTGATTGGATTGGTTTGGTTTTGTCAACTCAAAACTAATCATGCAACCCTGAGTTTGTTCAATACCATCATGGTAATGGCCCCAGAACTGATCAAAAACAAACTCTAAAGTAAACAAACAAACACAAACCATAACTCACTAATCATTAAACACACTAATTATTACTTAGTAAGTCATTTAACTATGTCTTTGGAAGGCGTTTGTCTTTCAAACACATTAAAATTCACCTTTCATTTTTACATGCAATGCTAGGATTCTGACTTCTTTGACCTAATTCATTTACTTGAAGTATATTTTGAGATTTTTTTCAGTAAATTCATCTTTTTCATTCTAATGTATTGAAATGGAGGCCTGCAACAAAATATTTTAACATAATTTGCTGTTCCTGCTACCAGTTGCAGCTTTTTTGGTCAATTAGAGGCACACACAAGTTCGATATAGTGAGTGAGTGAGTGACTGACTGAATGAGCGAGTGACTATGTGCTTCAGGCAGGAGGGCTGATCTTTCTCAGTATTGATTGGAGGGTGTCTCTGGCCCTGAGGGGGGTTTGGCTTCTCTGCCCCTGCATTCTTAAACACACTGGATCAATGAGACCCCAAACCCCCATCTTGTGCACTCACATATGCATGTATACACAAGGGAATGTACAGTTATTAGCTCACACACATATAAAGAGGTGGATGAATAAAGATACTACATACAGATAGATGTGTCAGACTTTTCCATTTCAGAGCGAAATGTCCAAGCCTCTGCTCGTGAGCTGCAAAGAGAGAAAGACAAGGAAAACGAATCAAAGAGAAAGAGAAGCTGTGTATCTCCTATGAAAGATCTCTTTCTTTTAACTCCGCACAACTCTGTGTACACACTAACCATTCATGTGTGTTTAATGGGCTCTTTTGTACTGGGAGAACTAGGAAAATTTACAAAACTCCAGTGGCTGGATCCACAGAGTCGAGAATCACTGATATCTGATCCGCTTTGAGCTGAAACGATGCGGGGAATGCAGACTTTCAAAGACATATTGAAGAAGAAAGACATATGAAAGACGTTCAAACATTGATTCATGTTTAGTGAGTAATGCTTAAAAATAGATGCTTACAAGCTCTGAGAAAGGAGAACTCCTTAATGACCATTGAGTCACGAATCGGTTAATATGTAAAACAAGCTCTTAAGTTGTTTTAAGCTCCACGAGGATTATTTCATTTGCAAAATATGTGAGACATTTCTCACGTGGATTTCTCGAGAGAGGTTGTGAGAGGGGAAAACTTGGGAGATGCTGGAGGGCTTGTGGGAAGAGTTTAGAAAATAGTTCAGAGATGCTTAGAGTCATCAGTGGAAATAAATTTCCATATATTAGATGCATTTCACAAGAGAAAAATATTCAGTTGTCTTTGCATATTAAACACTACATGACTCCTGAGGAGTTTGTTCTTTCTTTCTTCCATATTTTCAGGACTCCACTTTTAGACATACACTCGCGAACTTCACTAAGCACTTCCCCTCGGGTGAATTTCGAAGCGCGTTCAACTTCGTCAAGAGGACGTGGGAAGTTTATTAGGACAGACCCAGCCTTGACCTCTCAAATTTTGACAGAGGGAGCGAGTCTATTTAAAATACAAATTTCATTACTTTTGACAACATAATACTTGTAGCTTCTTTAAGCTGTTATAGTTTATTGCAATGTTATCATTTTCATCGTGTGTAATTTCTTATATTTTCTCCAACAGCCCAAGCATACATACAGGTCTATAAAATGGTGCGTAAAAAAAAACTGTAATAAATCAGCTCTATTTGAGATTGTAAGTGTTCAAGGGCTTAGGGTTCCGCCAGTAGTGTGTACTCAAGCACCGTAAGCAATGACTTTACATCCGAGTCAACGAGGCGGAGGGAAGTTAGTGAGGAAAGGTCATAAAAAATTGGACTTAAACGCAGCCCAGTACTGCATGCATCCTCCATTAAAAGGATACTCCACTTTTTTTTTGGAAATTGGCTCATTAGTAGGATACTATGGAAGTTAATGAGACCAGTAACTGTCTGGTAACTGATATTCTTCTAAATATCAGAAAATCGTCTGAATGAATTCGAAAATGGTAAAACTCAACTGTTTAACTCTGAGGGAGTTGTAAAATGAGCCTATTTCCAAAAAAAGTGGAGTATCCCTTTAAGACAATCACAGAATGCATTGCAACAATCTCTGTGGGAAAAAAAAAAAAAAAAAAAAAAAAAAAAGATGGTGTACCAGTCAAGCAATTATGAATATAAATACTTTTTCAAGTAATACACAAATGCTTTGTGAAATTTTTATAATATATATAATATGTAGTATTATAATACTACAACAAATATTTAATAGTTTGTATAAATGTAATAATTTACACTAATATACACTACTAATGGGGTCAGAAAGATGTTTTTTGTTTCTGAAAGAAATTAATAGAGTAAATACTTATTCAAAATACACTGAACAAAATTATAAACACAACACTTTTGTTTTTGCCCCCATTTTTCATGAGCTGAACTCAAAAACTTTTTCTATGTATGAAGAGTAGGGTTGGGTATCGAGAATCGAGTATCGATTGGAACCGGGACTAACTTTTTGTTTTTCCCGGAGTCGTTCAAAAGTTAAAATTTCAATTCCTAGTTTCGATATTCACAGTCCGCCGAGCGAAAGAAGAAACCGCTGGACAACACCAACGAAGAAGCATCTACCGGAAGTGTTGACATAACCGCGCGAGTCGAACATGAGTAGCTTACGTCGGCGGTCCAAAGTGTGGCTTCACTTTTCTAAAAATTAACGAAATCTCGGCAAAATGCAAAATTTGTGACAAGTATTTGTGACAGAAGGAGTATTTCCTTCATAAAGACCGTTGGTTAGTAAGGTTAGCTAAACTTTTTTTGACCCTGCCTCTTAAAAGAATCGAAATCGAGAATCGTTAGGAACCGGAATCGAAACAAGGAATCGGAATCGGAATCAGAATCGTTCAAATTCAAACGATACCCAACCCTAATGAAGAGTTCAGATGCAAAAGCCTCTAAGTGCTATTTGAAATTTTCTTCTAGAATAATCATTTTTATCAAGCTTGTATATATAAGTTCAGTAATTTCACTTAAATGACAATTCATAGGTAATCTTCATTGCTATTTAAGTGAAATTACTGAACTTAAATATACAAGCTTGATAAAAAATTATCATTCTAGAAGAGAATTTCAAATGGCATTTAGAGGCTTTTGCATCTGAACTCTTCGTATACAAAGGGCCTATTTCTCTCAAACATTGTTCACAAATCTGTCCAAATCTGTGTTAGTGAGCACTTCTCCTTTGCCGAGATAATCCATCCACCAGTTACAGGTGTGGCATATCAAGAAGCTGATTAGACAGCATGATTATTGCACTGGTGTGCCTTAGGCTGGCCACAATAAAAGGCCACTCTAAAATGTGCAGTTTTACTGTATTGGTACATTGGGGAAACATGAGGTGATGTGGATGAATGGCACAACAATGGGCCTTAGAATCTCATCACGTATCTCTGTGCATTCAAAATGGCATCAATAAAATGCACCTGTGTTTGTTGTCAGACGCCATCCACACTGTCTGCCATCTGCCCTGTACAGTGAAAACCAGGTGTGCCAAAGTGCCAGACACTATTGAAAGTGAGCATCAGGCAGGAGCAAGCAGGCTTCAGGGAGGGAAGAGGATGTATGGACCAGATATTTGCTCTGCATAACATTATAGAGCAGTGCTTGGAATGGAATACACCCCTCCACATCAACTTTGTGGACTTCAGGAAGGCATTTGACAGTGTCCACAGAAACACCCTCTGGAAGATACTGCACTCGGAATACCATCAAAGATCATCTCAATCATAAAAACATTCTAAACATTTTAAGTGTAGTGTCATAATGGGAAATTACCTCTCTGAGTGGTTTTCCGTGCAGTCCGGAGTGAGACAAGGGTGCTATCCTGTTCCTGGTCGCCATATGGATTACAACCAACACCATAGCAAACAGACCCAGAGGCATCCAGTGGATTCTGTTCTCCCAGCTGGAAGATCTTGACTTTACTGATGATTTTGCTCCCCTACCAACCAATCAGTACAACATGCAGACTAAAACTGATAGACTGAACAACTCTGCCAGACAAGTTGGGCTCAGAATCAACATCTCTAAAACACAAGTGATGTGTGTCAACTCCATCCACACAGCACCCATCCTAGTTAATGAGGAACCACTTGAGTTTGTGGAAGATTTCAGCTACCTGTAACTGGGCAGTCTCATCAGTAAGGACAGCGGGGCATCTAACAATATAATGATAACTGCAATGTAAAGTCTGTTCTGCTGCATGGTTCAGAGAGCTGGCGAGTTATCAACTGACAAGAGGAGAATGGAAGTATTCCATAATGGATGCCTCAAATGAATTTTGGCCTAATAAGATGTCCAACAATGTACTGAACAAGAAAATGGGAAGCCGGAGCAACACCGAGGAGATTACACACAGACGCTTGAGATGGCTGGGACATGTGTTAAGGACGGAGCAGGACAGCATCACAAAAGTCACTCTAAGATGAACACCACCTGGCAAAAGAAAACCACCTAGCACAGACATGTGACAAAAGCTGGAACAGATGAACCTGTCATGGGGAGAGGCCCAACATGCTGCCAGGGACCGAATGAAATGGAGAGTGCTCATTGAAGCCTTATGTTCCATAGGGGATGAAGAGAAGTAGTAGTAGTATTGTTAAATAAAATTGCATTTGGGCCCTATCTTGCACCCGGCGCAAATGACTTTGTACACCGGCGCTTTTATCATTCCTATTTTACACCAGTGCAAAGCGGGCTTTTCCCTCCACAGATGTACGCCAGTAAACTAGGGGATGAACTTGCGCTCCCTGAGCGGGTCGGCGCAAAAAAGGAGGCGTGTTTGGGCGCAAACATTCCCTGGTGCTATTTTGCAGTTCCAGAAATCTGCACCACTGACCAGAAAAACCGTATTCTAAAGTCAAAGGCGTGTTGCGCATACATTCAGATGCTATTTTACATGCTTGGCCATAATACAGAGTGTGAACAACCGCATACACTGTAGATCAGGGTTTCTCAAGGGCCGCTGTCCTGCAGATTTTAGCTCCAACCTTGATCAAACACACCTCAGCAAGCTAATCACGATCTTCAGGATCACTAGAAAGTCACAGGTAAGTGTTTGATCAGGGTTGGAGCTAAACTCTGCAGGCCCTCCAGCTCTCATCTAAACAGATACATTTTACATTTTGCAAATGATACACATTATTAAAAGGGAAAATTATTAAAACACGAGGGAAATCATTGTTGTGTTCATGATGATAGTAAAAATAGGCATAAACCTTACACATTTACCTAAATTATTATATGCATGTTTAACCAAAGATAATTTGGGTGGGTTTGTCCCATCCGCAATGTCATTTCTCTTTCTTTTACTGCCCTGACGAGAACATCAATCTCCTAGGCTGTGAACCGGGTGTTTTTATTGTGTAGAGACTAAATAAAACTAATATTCAAAAAATGTATGGAGTTTGATTTGCCCACATCTTTCTGGTCCCATTGGTAAACCAGCATCTTCACCAGTTCACCAAAAGTTATCTTATTTAAATTGTTGATCAGGATGGTATTTTTGGTAAAGCAGGATGACTACTTTTGACTTGCTATGCTGGTCCGGTAATATCAGGTCAACTCAAAAAAGGCATTTTTGATCCTGCAGAATGATTTTATTTTTATCCCTCTTCAAAAATAAATCAAAAACACAATAAATCATTGTAGTTTATAACTTTTGTTCATATTATAAAAGAACAGGGAAGTTCTATTTTGCTGTCTGACTACCTTTGTCAAGATAATATATCATCCATGTCTCGTCTGCTCTCTCTCTCTCTCTCTCTTGTTTATCATCTCAGTCGCTCCACAGAGCCTTCATCCGGTCGTAATGAGCCCGTATCGAGCCGAATTGTTCTGGGCTGCTCTTGTATTTCTGAGCGTCTGCATTCCACGGAGTGATAGACGAATACAGAGATCATCTCACACACACACACACACACTCTCACTTCTTCCTATTTCTTTGCTTCAAAAGCTCCTCCAATCCCTCTCTCTTTTCATTTAATAAACTTCAGACTATGTCCACATTCCTATGGGATAGACCTTTATTATCTTGCTTTGGACGCGGCGCTTAACAGTCCATGTTTATTTCCGTTTGCCCCTCAAATACTCATATTAATAGTTCAACCCTCCAGCTGCTGCAGAGACTGAGACCGAAACACGTAAAGGAAAAAAATAGATAATAAAATTGAAGTGCATCATCTCTAGACCAGTCTACAGTCCTCAAGTTCTGGTCAATTTCACTCATGAGCTCATTACTCTCTGAATAGACCCAAAGGAAAGCTCAGGAGACAAAAAGGATATTTCGTCCAAAAAAAATTAACATTTTTCTTATCATATTCTCATGCCTTTTTGGATGTTCTTTCTTTTGCAGAGTACAGAAAAAGGTTGTCCAGCATGCACTTTTCCATAATGGAAATAAATGGTAACACTTTATTTTTATGATCCACTTTAGACATTCTACTAAGTAACTTTGCAACTACGCCAACTAACTCTCTAACTCAGAGTATTAGTAGACTGCTTGATATCTGCTAGCACTTTATTATGATGCTCCACCAACAGACATTGCATGTACTGTAATTGCAAACATACAACATGCAGTTGCAAAGTAACTTATAGTTAATAGAATGTCTAAAGTGCACAAAATAATGTGTAATCATAAAGTGATACTGTCCATACAAAAGTCTTGAGAGCTATGATGGAAATTTCCATCCGTTTCACAAATGTCATTCATGCTTCAAACCAGTGGCCACAAGACTTTGAGGCCCAAATAAGCCTGAATGTGATTTAAGAGCCACACTGGAGTTATGATTCATATTAAAATGAAGTGCAGAAATTATGTACTTACTTAGTTAAATATCAACTTTGTCACCAATGTTTCTTCTAAGTCTGAAGAAACATTCACCTATTCCCACCGTTCTCCGGATCACGCCTCCTTCTTCCCAAAACAAGGAACAGTACAGTAACTAATTGTGTAACTGAAATACTTTTGCGTTACTTTTTCTCACCTGGGCTGGCTCGCTTGTTTAATTTAAAAAAACTACTAAAGTTCTATTTTTGGCAAATATAAAGAGAAGTGAAATGAATAAGCTTCAGGCTGAAGGAAATGCAAATTCATATCTGTACAGTAGTGGGCGCAGCTCAAACAATCCCTATTTAGTATGCGTAAAAAAAAAATATATATATATATATATATATATATAGGCAAAAAGTCACTGGATAACCTACTAATTCTGCCGAAGTTCGCATATGATGGACACTTTACTATCCCATGAGGTCATGGGAGGGATTTTATAAATGGAAGTGAAGCAATGAAGCTGATGCTTGTAGGTCATGTGACAGCTACAACATGGTGGATGCAGTATGTTCTAATTTCATTCACACTATCCTATTTTGTTGTGCATTTAAAAGTAATGCATTTCACTTTTAGTTACTTGAAAAAAGTAATCTGATTACATAACTAGCGTTACTTGTAATGCATTACTCCCAACAATGACTAATGTGTCAGGCAGAGACATCTGGGAATATAATTTTTTCTTCCAAATACATATAATGTGATGACTTTACTGTAGTATTGTTTGTATTTTACAGTGAAACCATGGCAAACTTAAACAAAGTTTGAGACATTGATATCTTCTGAAAAGTGATTACTGGGGTCTTTTTCTCACAAAGAAATTGTAAAAAAGTGCTCTCCACTGCTTTTCAATCTATTCACAAATAAACAGTTGCACAATATGCACACTGGACAGTGGGCATCTAAATTATAAATCAAAGAGCATGTGATTTTCCTCTGAGTAATTCCTACCACAGTCTCTCCCTCCATTCCTTTCTCCATCGAGGAGGACCCAAAGCCCCGGATGGATTCATAAAGTCATAAATACTCATTAGTTAGTTGGGTCCAAACAAGTTTAGCTCTTGATCATGTCATGATCTCCAGCCCAGCTGTCTCAATGCGGTTCTGGGCTCAGGAGAGTTCAGCTTACTGGATCTGACTGGAATTAAGTCGATGTTGACCAAACAGAGTAGAGACAGAGAAAGTGAGACAACGTTTTGGTGAATCTCCAGGGGAGTTTAAGTTCATGATTATATTCACTGAAATTGTCTTACTCATCTTTTTGTGTGGATATAGAAGCAATCTGAAAAGTGGAGCACTATTATAAATCTCTCATCACAACCTGTTGCCAAATACACTAATATGAGATACTGTATCATTTGAAAGCTTTAATGCAAATGCAGCAGTCAAACAAAATATAAAGTTAATGAGTTAAGTGTCGAGAGCACAACTAAACAAACACTGATCCCCACAATGGTGACTTAATAATTATTCTCCTTCAGTGATTCTGCTTGTTATCATCAAGCGTCTTCAATAATGGTCAATCATCAATCAGTTGATCACTTAATTATATCATAAACTTTAACACTGCTTCAGTGATACAGTCTACATAAGCACCAAGTTAAGTACTTTTGAGTTTATTCAAATCAATTGAGTTCAATCATCTTATTGGGGTTTTTAGTGTACTTATATGATTTATCTGTGCCCTCATAAATCTTTATTATCAAAATAACTTCCCCTCCCTTTTGCAGCGACATCGGTTCTCTTCTCTGATGATGTGTTTTCTGGAACGGGGGCGGGACAACCTGTCACTCACATGAGATTGACCAATTGCAAACCACAACCACACAATCTATTCCCGATGGACAAAATCAAGGGTAACACTTTATTTTGATGGTCCCTTTGTTGACAATAAGTAACTTTGCAACTACATGCCAACTTCTACTCTACAAATACTTCAATGAGAGTAAGTAGACATACAGGTGCAATGTTACTTATAGTCAACAGAATTTTACACTAAAGGGATTATCAAAATAAAGTGAAACCAAACCAAAGTCCCTTACTTTTCTTTTTCGTTTTTTTTTTCAGGAAGCCGTTTTGCTCGGATATATGTCACAATAGGGAAGCAACTTTCATTTCATGACGCCTTTAAATTTTGAAACTTAATTTACTCTATATTGTTCATAAGTGTTTCATAAATTAAGTCTTAAATATTTTTGTGAAATATGGACATATTTAAATCTGTGCAAAGATACACATGTTTGTTTTTATTTATTATTATCAAAGCAGTATAGACAGGAGGGGTTTTTCAAATATTATTAAAGGTGCATTGCGCAAGTATCTGTGTTTTTGCAGAACAAGCGAAACTGCAACCAGAGGTGCGCACGCTCATGGACCACACGCGCACTTGCACGAGCTGTTCATAACCAAAGGAGCATCAGCCGCACAAATCTTTTGTTACACTCATAATTTCTTCAGAGGTAATAAAGTTATAAATCTGCAAGTCATTTTAAATATATGAAAGGAAAGGCATTTGAGTAACACTTATGTGTAAGGGGAAAACGGGGTGGTAGAAAAATTTTGTTTCCATCTATCTTCATGTTGAACTGTTTTATGTGCTTACTATATCCACTTATGATTGTATTATTATGGAAACACGTTCATGAAAAATATAAGATATTATTTTGTATAGGAAACCCGTTTGAGCCCTAGAGCAGACCCGAGATCTTTCCATTTGTTGAAAGCCTTCCCGACAAAAGTTTTTTTTTCTTCTTTGTCTTACGTGGGGTTTGGAATGAACTACAAGCCAGTCTCTTTGAATCCATCTTCAACTTTTGTTGAAAGTTGACTGAAGTTTTGTTGCTCGAGTTGTTTTCTTTGATATGGAGAATGGCGGCGAATACACAAACCTGCCAGACATAGCCAGCTGAGCGTGAATGCGCATGACGTCACGCCCAGTCTCAAATTCCGTCCCGAATCCCTCTTATTTATTTTACTGTACAGGATTATAAAGGCAATCGCAGTGATCAGAGAAGGGCTCATTCAGCCCATCAGGCAATTGTTTAAGCATGTATGGGTTTGAAAAACAGGTATTTTTAACATGAAATGTTGCACAATGCACCTTTAAAATCATGAATAGAAGAGAGCGTGAACAATCAGAAAAACAAAACATGATAGACAGAACAGTAAAATAAAAAACGAGGCAGATATGAATGGAGTTAACATTTATTTGAAGTTAACAAGTTGACATTGTCAGTGTTGAAAATCAAATTCATGATCACCTCCATACATAATTTGGGGTCATTTTTTTTAAAGATAATTGATCAAAAATGACAGTAAAGCCTATTATAGTGTTATAAAAAGGTTATATTTCAAATAAATGCTGTTTTTTAAACTTTCTATTCATTGAAGAATCCTAAAAATGTATTATGATTTCTACAAAAAACATTAAGCAGCATTTCTTCTTATTATCAATTAGATAATAAGAAGAAATGTTATGATTTCTGAAGAATAATGATGATGAAAATTCAGTTTTGCATTACAGTAATAAGTTACATTTTAAAATATATTTTGATAGAAAATGTATTTTAAATTGCAATAATATTTCACATAGCTTCTTTTAAAAACATAACATAATCTTACCCACCCCAAACCTTTTAAATGTACTATCACAGTGAAAACTGCATTCAATGAATAACTTGGAAGCACATTCTGGGGATTGGTATGAAAATTTCCAAACATATCACATCCACTATATGGGTATTATCCTTGTGATACTATTGTCAATAACAAAAATGATTAAAAAACAAGTATCATTTATTACTTTATAAATTATTTATAAATTATTAACACATCTTTATGATGAACAACTTTCTTGTTTCTTACTTGTAATTGCCACCCACTTTTACATTTCCTATACGGCTTTTAGGGTTAGTGAGCTTTTTTTTTTTTTTACCACACTTTTACATTTGGCATCTCATCTCATTCATAGTATGCTAACACTTATTGCGCTAAATGTAGCACCTGTAGAAGAGAAAGAAACGAGTGCAGGGACAGTTACTGGTATCCAGGGAGGGCCATATAGAAAGAGTAAGATCCTCCAACACATTCGATTACATTACTGTCTCTCATTTGGTTCTATTTAAAGGCTGAATGCTGGCTATGCAGTTGTGTTGGCTCCAGTAGCTGCTATATTAGCGTTAGCCGCGTGTGTGTGCGCCAGACTGACCCGTCAGCGCTACCGACTCAAGAGAGAACACGAGACACAAATAACTGCATTCCTCCACAGCCCGAAAGAGACAGAGAGACGGAGAAAGACCCCAGAAGTGAGAATCAAATGAGGTGTATTAGAAAAAAAAAAAAAAAAAGACACATAAGGCAAACCACTTTGTTGCCCTTGTGGGGATTACATTTCTCATAATGTTTCTCATAATGATTATTCTTGACCTATTTCTACTATTAATGCAATTCTTAGAAATGTTCATGGTAGGCAGCTCACTAGGTTTTGGAACTAATCCTAAATTCTAGAATTCTAAAAACATCTAAAGGCGTCATTTAGGGAATGTTTCATTTAAATAAACATTTACCCTAAAAGCATAAATGTCAAATTAAGATGAAATGGAGTACAAGGAAAGTTCCTTTAAGGACCAACACAGTCTCATCCCAAAAAGTCATATAACTGACATTTTGGGACGTATTTTGACCATACGTCAATATCCGCCTTTTTAGGGCCCCCTTAAACGTCGGTAGATGGCGATCCCGGGCCGTCATACAACTGACGCTTTACCTTTAACGTCAGTTAGGTGACGGGTTAGGTTTAGGGTTAAGTTTAGGTATGGGGTAGAGTTAGGATCCCATAACCTCATCTACCGACGTTTAAGGGGGCCCTAAAAAGGCGAATATTGACGTATGGTCAAAAGACGTCCCAAAACGTCAGTTATATGACGTCTTGGGATGAGACCGGGTTGTAAGGACATATAACAAAAGTTTACACATTAGCTATGTCCAAATTCAGAGGAGGCATCCTTCGAAGGACGCAGATAGGCCATTCTTTCAAAAACCACAAAGATTGAACAGAACATTGTTAAATGGGATGGTCTAGTCTACGGAGGTTTGTTTTTGTGACAGCTGCCGTAGACGAGAGTCAGTTGTACTTTTTTGAAAGTTACAGTACATTCAATTGACTGAAAACAAAACAGGATTCAATCTAAATATTTTAACATTGGTCCATTTATGTACATTATAAAGAGTAGGCTATAAACCATCTATAAAATCACATCTTAGTAAGATATGACAATATTTGAACCGTTTTATTTATTTTTTTTTTACATTTCCTCCTTCGAATGCGGCCAACAAATGCATCCTTCATTTCCCAGAACGGATGGATCCTTTGCAGCCCGGGAAATGAAGAATGCATTTGTTGGCCACATTCGAATGAGCCCTCGAATTATGACAGCCAAAGGCCCTGATTGCACCTGGCATTAAAGGGATAGCTCACTTTGAAATTAATTTTTGATATGTTTTAGCTTACCTCAAGGGCATCCAAGATGTATGGTGTCTTTATTTCCACAGTAGTTTCAATTTTGACATTTTTCGGTCAAACCGGTGTTGTCAAGTACACATTGATGGCCTAAGACACGAAACGAGCGGTTTGTGTGAGAAAACGAACAGTATTTATATAGTTTTTACCTCTTGTTAACACCCATGTCGAACTGATCTGAATCAGATGTCCAACTGAACCGAACTGAACTGTGTCCAGCGTACGCCGGAAGTGATCTCTCGCGCGTGTACGTGACGCATTGTTTACACTGAGATTTCGGAAGTTTTACCTTTCACTAAACATATTTAGATTTGGCCATTATACTAGCAGCACTAAATGATACATCTATTGTCTACTATTGGCTGTATGTTATGATGAACTTGAATGCACATTAGGGGCTGTTTACACCTGGCCACTTCATGCGTTTTTTCAGATCTGATTTATCAAAACAATTCGACTTAAATCTGCTCACAAATGCGTTTTCGCAAAATATAAATCTTCAATTCCCACGTTATATGCAGATTTAATGGAGTTCACATCATCGAAAGCAACAGATCTGAGCTGCATTTGATAGATCAGCTAATTTCAAAATCAAAAGACCGCTATAAGAGAGAGCGGCTACAGCCCTGGTAAGATCATTTCGTTTCTTTACTTTTAATGATGAGGAGTATTGTCTGCGACTTACTTTCACTTTAATTTGCAATAGATTGCACGTTAGCTTTATGAATAGATCCTCAGCTGCCGTGATGCGTGTTGCAGTAGCGTTGTCACATCTTGCTATAACATTACATAGCCTAACACGCTCTCACACTTATTTTTTTGCGTTTTTGGGAGGAGTAAAATTTAGATACGTGGTTTCAACAATACATGGATGCATTTACACTTGTGCAGATTCGTCTTGAATCTCGTCTAAGATCTCTTCCTGAAGAAGTGGTTTGTTTGAGCGATCGGATTTAAATCGTCTCGAATGCGCTTCGGATGGCATTTAGGTACAGTATACCTGGTGTTTTCACGATCAGATCACTATCAGATCACAGAACATTTATGAAGTGGAAAGGTGTAACATCTCTTCAATGAAAGACATTTAGGAGGTTAACCACACTAATTTTCCCCCGGCCTTAATTTCAGACCGACCTTTATTTGTCCGTGTTGATCACGCACCCGGCCACTATCAGAGGCCCGGTGTTTATTTAAATACCGGTTTTTATTTGAAGAATTACGGTAAGTAAAAAGCGCTTCCCATAATGTTAACGCGTTAGGTCAGTAGACTGTCTTTTGTGGCTGTTCGACCACACACGTTAGCAATGCGGTTTAATGATTTTTCAACTACCTCTGGAATTGGTCGAAAGTGGACAAGGTCAAAATGTTTTAGACCTCATTTACACATTTAGGCCACGTTTACACAAAGCCAGGTATTTAGCAAAACGAATATTTTCCCCCTCTCCAGCTGAAGAAGACACACTGTAAAAAAAATATTGTTGGTTTAACTTAAAAAAGTAAGTAACCTGGTTGCCTTAAAATTTTAAGTTGATTTAACTGGAAAAAGTAAGTTATACAATAAAGGAGATTAATTTATCATCAGAAACTCAAAATAATAAGTTATCTGAACTAAATAAATTATTTACGTTGATTTGACAAAAGAAAAAATGTTGTGATAACAAATCTTGAAACTATTTTTTTTTTACAGTGACATTTATGTTGCTAATTATTTTAAACCATTTCATCTAAAGGCAAAAAGGCTAAATTTATTTATAAATCACCGATGATTTAAAGTGATTCAGCATATGAGGAAACTTTATGAATTTGGTTGAGAGAATACTGTCCAAAGTTTAACTTGAAGGTGCTTTTGAACTACGGTGCCAATGAAAGTCTAATAATAATCACGTGTCCACTGTGTGGGCTCACATTTATGACTCATCAACTTCTCTGCAGACCTCAAGTGCAGAAAAATGTTTCAATCGCTTCTCAAAGCTACACTGAAAATGGATGGAAGGAAAGTACTTGGATTTTCCACATTTAACAGAAAAAAATGAGGTCCTAGGTTACATAAAAGCATCTGTTTCTCCAGAAAGATGACAAGTAAAAGCTCTGCAGCAATTCATGACTTTGTACATTCACTATAATGAGGTCTATTGAAAGAAAGATATAAACAGTGCTATGCATCTGCAATCTTTTATCTAAAAATAGACATTGCAGTATTCAAAACAGTATAGACTGTTTGGTTAAAAAAAACATTTGGTTTTCCCCATTTCAAAAAATATTATATTTGCTAGCTTAAATCATCTTGTCAATGGATTTTGACCCATTTAATCAGAAGCATGTCTTGAATAGAATGTATGTATCTGTGTGATGGATTAAAGAAATGAACCTTGTGACAGAAAACAGTGTGGCTTTAAGGAAACGTTCCCCCAAATGTAAACATTCTATCATTATTTACTTACCATAATGTTCCAAATCTTTAAATGAAAAATAAATATAAAAACATAATTAAAGCAGTCCATATAATACAGTATGTTCCCATACTTGCTGACTCAATCAAGTGGCCATAATACACTAAAATGTTCACGAGTTGTTTGATTCATAATTAAAAATGAATGAAAACTAAATGAATTCAATAAAATGATCCCATTATGGGAACCCCTAAATATATAGTTTCTGTGCACCAGACAAAACCCTTTAAGGTTCTATATAGAACTTTTTCTTCTAAGGGTTTGGAACAATATAAGGGGGACCAGGTCAACATAACTTAACCATAACCATATTTTCACGAATGATACAGATCCACTGACATAAAAAAGAACGGAAAAAGTCTTAGAAACAACAATGCCCTTTCAGAAGGCCAGAGACAGGTACGTTACCATTTACCATTTATTTTGCTATTGAATAATTCAATGACTTTTTAAAGCCCCCATTTAGATGCTTTCAAAAAGCTGTTTCTTTAACTTAAAGTTTAGTCAAACATGGAAGACTTACACGGACGTTTAGTCAGGAATTTGCCATGTCGTGTTTAGACATCACTGAGAATAATGGATTCTACTTGCTTCAGTCGCATCACTCTGCTCATGTCTGTTGTAAAAGTTTCGAGAAACGGACACTTTTTTTCAAAATGAAATTTTCTGAAATGATCAGTTTATTAGCAGTTTAACCAACTTTTTATATGCGCTGTTTTTTCAGTAGCTTCATTCACCGAGCCGTACTGTACGTGTTCAACTGTACCAACCAAAACATGAACAAACAAATAAAACACATCAAACAAACTGATTTAATCAATCCATTCGACAGCCATACACAGAATTGACAGTTGTACTGCAGCGGCGTGAAAACATCAGTTTTGTATTCGCATTAACTCTATTCATGGTGCGAATTATACAATGACCTTCAACTTTTAATGAAAAGTAATTGCTATAGATATTTAGAGTTCAATATTAAACGAACAATTCCACCCATAAAAATGTAATTCTGTCATTATTTACTCACCCGATCATGTCATTCCATCATGGTCACGTCAAGTCTGTTTTGTTTTACAGTAGTTTTTGTTGTCTGTTTTGTTTTATTGTATCATCATTAAATACCCATTGTCCTGCACTTGACAGCAACCTGACAGAATGACTTTCTTTCTTTTGCTAAAAACCCAAGATAATTTTTTGATCAATATCCTGAGGGTGAATGTGATTAAATAAATGCAGAATTTTAGGTTCAGTTATAGGTTTAAAAGTTTGTGATATGTGACGTTATGATCAAAAGATAAATAATGCCATGACTTGTGATTTGTCCAAGTACAACCTGCTCATTATGTTGCTAGAGTTATCTCCTCAGGTAGACCCTTATTTTCTCAAATTTGTGGGGTCATCATCAAGCCTAGGGATCCAGACCCTGCATAATTCGCACCCTGGGTGTATCTGTCTTACTTGAGGCTGAATGGTTGGTTTGCAAATGTTTAAGAATGTATGAAGATTTGTGAACGTTCATATAAAAACATTATAGAACCAACATCAGAGAGATATGAGAGAAATCAAAAGTAGCAATTCATGTGCAATCAGAAACAACAAAAGCTTAACATAAAAAATGTTTCGGAGACTCATTAGACCCTCTTTGCTTCTGTGTAAGAACTAAAGCAATGTTTTAATACTGACTCTTAAAAAGTTAACATACAATAGGAAATATTTTTTTTTATGTTGCTATGAACACATTGCTAAAAGAAGCTATTATAGAAAACATTTGGCATTTCTAAACCTCTTGCATTGCTTTGCTTTAAGTTCATTATTTATAAAAGAAAGGCATTCTGCATATCTGTGGGGTTATTTTTCTTTTTTTTCATTAAACATGACAGAACATTCACGCAAACCTGCATCATTTTTAAAGTAAGTTTAGTGCAATTTCATAAAACTGACCGAGTATACTCCAAATGACAGAGTATATATCAAATGTTTAATAAATGTACAGCATTAAGTTAAAGTGTGTGTGTTTTTTTATAAAGGTGGAATACTGGGGAGGTAAATGCAGGATTTAAAAAAAAAAAAAAATGTTAAGTATTTAAGGGATGTTTCAAGCCCTTTAAAGCCACGGAAGTCGTGCAAACGGGTAACGGTAAAGCCCCAGAACATTTCCAATACGCTGTAAGATTTGTGTAAATATAATTATATGTTTGTGTGGGCTTCAGTTAGAGCTCATGAAATATTTTTTTTAAAAATGTGTGATACTTTAGATAAACATTCGTTGTCCTATAAATTCAGCGCCAGTTCAAACTATATACATACTAAATGTGCACATTCATAGTTTCATTCAATAATGCTCTGTGTGTGTGGTGGTAATATACCTTGCTTATTGTGCAGAGTGCCGACAATTTCTGTTTTCTTTTTTGTTGTGTGGTCATGAGCGATGTTTCCACAGATGCACATGTTTTGTCATGCATTCCACAGTCCCAGTCGGTGATTGTACCAGTTCTGATACAATACGTCTGTGGAGAGTGTTAACACTTAAACCCCAGAGAGCACTGCTAGTCTCCCTGTCTGAGTCTTCCACAAAAATGGGTCTGTCACAGAAGGCTGGGAACATCATAAAACAACATTGACATCATAAAACAAAATTTTTAGGGATACAGTGTATAGGGAACGTCATATGAACTGTCAGGAAATGCCCAGGTCACGTGCCACCCCAAAATCAAAAGAAGGACATAAGAAATTTTGGATTAAGACAATAAAGCTTATTATTTTTACTCTTTCTTTCTTTTTATGCATTATGACAGTATTGGCAATTGACATGACCATGACAATAAACTCCAATTCAACAATTCTTAGTAGCCTACTGTAATAGAATAATAGTATAAAATAAAATAAACTTGGTAGCATGCTAAAATTGCAACAAAAAATAAATTTATATATGTATATATATATTAGCCACATTTAAACAATATCCTCCTAGAAGCCTAGTGTGGTGCAAAAATGCTAATATATACAATGTACATATATAATATTAGTCATGGTCAGAATTATTGGCCAAAAACATAACATCATTTTCCCCCACTTTCAATTGTTCTACTTCAATAAAAGGTTGTATTTTTGCGATTTTTTTGATTAAAAAATAAAAACATTATTTTTACAGCTTTCTTTGATCATATTTACTGAGGTTGCCAATAATTCGGATCATGACTGTATATACGTATGAAGAGTTCAGATGCAAAAGCCTCTAAGTGCCATTTGAAATTTTCTTCTACAACGATCATTTTTATCAAGCTTGTATATTTAAGTTCAGTAATTTCACTTAAATGGCAATGAAGATTAACTATTAATTGTCATTTACGTGAAATTACTGAACTTAAATGTACAAGCTTGATAAAAATGGTCATTTTAGAAGAAAATTTCAAACGGCATTTAGAGGCTTTTGCATCTGAACTCTTCATATATATGCACATAATTTATTTGTTGTATGACAGATATGAGAATGAATAAAACTCTCACTTTTTGCTTTAACTGTTCGTATTTAATTTTGAATGAAATAAATACAATGCCAAATTTGCAAAATGCCTGATTTTAGTTATCTACTTTCTTTTTTCTTTTGATTTTTGGGGGGAATAAGAGCCTGACATTTCTTTATGATGTTCGCCCATGTGTGCATATGATCTTTGTGTGTGTATGTGGTGGTGGCCTTTCAGATGAAGGGCCACTGCAGCCCCAGAGCGAGGGTGATGATGATGATGAAGCTCGCCGTGGAAAGAGACGCATCAGATGAAGGGTTGTTCTGGGTCATGGGCGGGTCCTGGACCTCTCCTGACATTTTGGTTACAGCTTCTGTAAAAGCTGGAAAAGAAAGAGAGTGAGAGATCATGAGAGAGTGCAACAACAGTACGATCACATGTCCGACATGGTGTCTCATTGTTGAGTCAACAGTGTCTTGTCAGGAGGTTAAATAGACAGATATAAATGTGAGAGTCTTTCTTGGTGTGTTTGTGACAAGATTTTTGCTGAGACCCAATTCACCTACTTATACTGTGCCCTAATATTATGTAGTGTTGTAGTGTGTATGAAGTGTGTAGCAGAATAGTAAAGGCAAGTTTGGTTCATCCGGTCACCCGTTTAAACTGGCCTGTCAATCATCTGGTCACAGTTAAAATCCTCCACATTAAATTGAATATATAATGTGAATAACATTTTAATCATTTAATCAGGTTAGATGCTGATTAGTATTATTAAACCTTTTGTCTTAACCGTCCGTCTCGCAGATCTGCCATGTTTGTGGTTTTTAACATTTTCTATTTGTGTATGTACTTCTGATCGAATCCTCGTCCAATGTGCCATGGGTTGTCGGCAATGCTAGCCGTAAGATCTGCACTAATTCAGATTCGAATTCGGGTATCCTTGGATTACTCATTTCATTTCAAGACGGATAGTATACGAATTGGGTGAATTCAGCATGTCTTGCCTCCTCCCATTACCCAGAATTCCTCTGTGCTGCTGACTTTAGCACTTACTGTACCTTGCCTGATCCTGTCAAGGTGAAATGTTTTGTAGCTCTGTAATATATCCTTTTTATGCCCTTTACATGCATCTCTCTCTCTCTCTCTCTTCATCATTAGTCTTTGTCTCTCTTTTTTACCCTTCTTAAACTCCCTGCAGCTAAACGTTTTCCCCGCTCTATAGAGCAGTTCAGTCATGATGGCAATTTGTAGGCCAGCCCGAAGGCTAATTCGCCACGGGATTCCCTCATGAATTTACTATGGGTTTTTAGAAAAGCAGTTACGATTTATGAGCAAGCTCTGTACTAAGTTTACTTGAAGAAACTTTCCCATTTTGTTAAACAACACCAATTAACACAGTCAAAGTTTGCTAAGTAACTTGAGTAGCTTTTTCTAAGCTCATCTGTCTTGTATCTCCTCATGTGAGTGTAAAACACAAATCCATACACGCACCAAAGCAAATTAACACTCCAAACAAACTTTCCACCAATTCCATCGTGACAATATTGCAGGCTCTCGGACAGTCTCAAGACACCTTAAGCAACTAATTATGCGGCCTAATGCGTTTGTTATTACACAGAACAATAGACAATGAGCGGTCTATCCTTGGTGAGAATAAAAGTGATTGTTCTGGTAGAGGAGAAGGCCTTGCGTGTTTTGTGAGGTGTGGATGACACTGAAGGCTTGTCAACTCTAAAACAATAGAGAATGAGACTCTACGGTCCTTACAGCATACGACTTTCCATACACTCACAAGAATGCCCAGAAGAAATCTGTAAATTACTTTCACATTTTCTGCTCTGATTTTGTGGGAAATTCAGCAGAAAAAAATGGCAACGAGTTATCATTATCATTAACTGAAAGTCTGTTGTTAACATTAAAAAGTGTTTTTGCTTTTATTTATTGGCAATTTACAATATAATATAATTTTAAATGTACTATTCATATTGTACCAAGAATAACAAAAGATGTACTGCTGATAATTTGAAAGTGTTTATATTTGTGAGGATACAATGTTTAAAAATGTAAAATTATAAACATTAAATAGGCCATAATATAATATTATATTTTGTATGTGAAGATCAGTCCTCTCAAAACAGCAGTATCAGTATTTTAAGCATTAATATTTGAATCAATCAAGTACAGATGTATGTGCGAAAACATGTAGATTTGTCCAAACTCCCATAATTCTCTCTCACCTCCACGAGGAAATCATCCAATAAATCGGAAAAAATCACTTCATCCAAGCCAGCAAACTTATGTGTTTATTTAAAATGTATTTCAAACAGTATTTTGCCAGCTGTAAAATGAAAAACAAACAGCTTTATGTGTGTGATGGAAAATAACATTCATACGCAAAACAGACGTGATCTCATTAGCAGCCACAAGACCAAGAACAGAAATCACCTTCTATCACAACTCTCCCTCATGGTAATAAAGTTATCCGCTCGCAATCATTATCCTGGCATGCTCAATAAAGTATAACTGTCATCATCCAAATAGATAACAGGATGAATCACCATTTCTGAAACTTCTCACACGTTCTCCAAGCAAGACCTGTTTGTTCTCAAATAGTCAAGTTCAGCCTTCATGTTCACAGGTTTCAAGCTGTGCAGGGATCAGCTTCTCTCACAGCTTTCTGGTGTAGGAAAGATTGCTGTGTGTCTTTGGGAATGTTATGTTTGTCTTTGCGTGTGAGAGAAACGGTGTAAGGTAGACCTTACACCAATTAGCAGGAATCACACACAAAACCTCAACAAAGACTACAAAGTATTTCAAAGTTATCATTAGAAACCTAAATGCAGATAATAATTAGATGTTATTCAAAGGGACTATATACCATTTTAAATATACATACATATTCTGCCATATTCTGTGATTGTTTCTGTTACAGCGCAGTCTCATCCCGTCTTTTAACCATACGTCAATATCCGCCTTTTTAGGGAATCCTTAAACGTCGGTTAGATGACGTTATCGGATCCTAAGCCTACCCCAGACCTAAACCTACCCCGTCACCTAACCGACGTTAAAGGTAAAGTGTCAGTTGTATGACGGCCCGGGATCGTCATGTAACCAACGTTTAAGGGTACCCTAAAAAGGCGGATGTTGACGTATGGTCAAAAGATGTCCTAAGACGTCAGAGAGACTGTGTTATTCTGAACAGTATGAGGTGATCTGTCAAGCATCGTGCTGAGTAAAATACAAACTAAACCAAATGGCAAAAGTTTGTCGTTTGTCGGCTGGATAAAGCAAACCAGCGTCTCGCTAGGGAAGTTTTGATGGATTAGGACTGCAATCAAGGTTAGGAAGATTGCGGTGACGTAAGAGTCGTACAGTTAGCACGTGTGAATCCGTTATATATGATGCGCAAATATGTGGCCCTGTTCGGTCTCGCAACATGTGTAAACAAGCACTTTGCAGTATACATGGTCAATTCAGGATTTTTTTTTGTTCATGGATGCATTGCTGGGCATAAATGTAAAAATGATATGGATTTACTTTGGCTATTTGGTGTTTCTTTGGAGTCTCCAAGTGTACTTTTTTTTGGAAATAACCTTAATGTACTTTAAAAAAAGTTTGCAGAAAATACAGTTTTGTGAGAATCACCCTTCAATCTGATGGTTTACTTCACTGGATACAGCAAATGATGACAAAATGAACATGTTAAACAAGATAAATGGTGTAGCCTATACTTTACGCACAAGAGTGTGATTATTCAGGATTCAATTTTGTATCTATTGGCAGTCCTAATATATATATATATATACTGTATATATATATATATATATATGTATATATATACAGACAATTTGACTGATCACATTGAACTAAAATAAATTTACACAGAAAACCGCCATTATTATTTACTTTGCTTCAAACAAGATGATGTAAAGTAACTAACAACTCTAGGAACAATTTTTGTGATGGCTCAAATGAAGGCTTCTGAATCATTCCACTGAAATTAACAAACCGATTTACTAAAACAAGAGTATAATAAATTTAAAAGAGTTGCATAATACATATTATTCATGTGAATTAGGATGGAAAGATGTTCCTCTTTTAAGTTATTTCCACTCACACACCCAGTAACAGACACACACACACACACACACACTTTTATGTATGTTATGTTCATGTTTAAGTGTAGATGTTTATGTATGTGGCCTTGATATTTTTTGTCAGGCATCAGTCACCTGTAAGTATTGGATTGCAAAAAAAATAAATAAATAAATAAATAAATAAAAGATGGAAAGAGAGATGGAAAGAGCAGTACACCAGCTCACTGGATTGCTATTTATCGCTGTTAATCCCGTTGCACGTGTTGGACCCCTAAAATAAACACTTGTTTATCTTACAGAGCTCATAAACAGGGCACTAAAATAGCTGCACTATTTACAATTTTTCTGAAATAGACCAAACTGTCTCAACAACATGTGTCAGACAGAAAAGCAAAACTACAAATCTCTCGAGAGCGTGCCACATCGTCTGGTTTGCTCGCACTGGGAAAGCTCTCAAACGCGACTCTAAAAGCTAAAAAAAAAAAAAAAAGACAAGAGTCAAAACACCTGTGAGCACTCTTTAAAAGCATTTGCGCTCGGCAGCAACCAAACCAGTGTGGGATGTTTCTCCCCTCAATCATTTTATTTTATCCTTGGGTTTCTTCCACCTATCCGACTACTGTTTGATTTATTCTTTCCATCAATCTCTCCCTGAGTGACCTGTAAGTCCCACTGGTCACAACCTGGCTTCACTTATAAAAGTCAGTAGGAAAAAATGTCTTTAGATACTTGCTATGTACAGTAACCAAAACTGCATGCGCTGTAGACTTTGCTAAACTTAAGCCACATTGGGGGGGAGCTCATTTCCAATAACTAAAACATTATTTAAAAAAAAAATGTAAGTGAGGAAAGCTTTAGCTTGTGTTTGGTTAAATGTTAAATGCACTGGTCGTTTAAAAAAAAATAAAACTGAAACTTGTTGATTCCAACCACTGGATATTTGAAGCTAGTGATTCAGATTCAACTGTGGATTACTGAGGTCACTGTTTTCATTTATCAGATTTAGACTCCAAAGCCTTGTTGGCATGACTTGCAGCTTCCCTGATTGTAAGTTGATTCAGCATTGTGGTGTTATGGTAGGAGAGACAGACTAAGAAGCAGACAAGGAGAAAAAGGTTATTACTCAGACTAGGTGGGAACTGACCAGCATCTGATGGGAAAGATGCACACTAACCATGCATGACCTCTCACACACTCGCACAATAATTTAGATCATATGAAACTTCCATATCCATCTGTCTATATTGCTTGCTGTTCATGTGTTAGTTTAACATTTAACATTTAGTTAAATAAAGGTCACATTAAAATTACTTTCAGTGCTTCCTGTATAGCTTTTATTGTTTTATCCAGAAACCCTAACATATGAAAATATATTATTAAAGTATGAATTTGAGTGAAATTCTTATACAAATTATGACTGTCTGTTGGTTGTCATTTCCAACCCGGTCTCACAGCAATTTAACAACTATATTTATATAGCGATTTATATGGCGTTTATGAACTAGAGGCCGGATTTACAGTAACTGTAAGGTAAAAATGTATATGAATGTCTCTAAACAAGACTTTAAAGCTACACTGTGTAACTCTTTTAGTTTATTCTTAGCTACAAACACTTAGTTTTTAGTTTCAAAAATATATGTGCTCATTATTGTATATTTACTTCGTTCGAGTAATAAAGTATTCTCGTGACTGTATAATATGCCATTGAAAAAACATACGGGGAAGGGGTTCTAATGTCGGTCGCCATGTTGCCAACTCCATCTTGAAAGTACATTAGCCAAAGAGGGACATACCCGTTAATTCAAGCTTCGCCTTTCGCATTTACATTTGAGTTAACACTCATGGACGAGGTCGAACTGGAAGCCATGTTAATCTTGGACTACACTGGCCACCGTAGGAGTTAAAACGAAATCAGAATTGAGAGGAACAGAAACTAATATTCACTGGATGGTCATATACCTTTTCACCGCTAGATGGGGGTAAAAATCACACAGTGTAGCTTTAAACACGAACTTGTGATAAACGCTGATGGCGTTCACATGCGCATTAAGAGCTCACTCAAGTACTGCGGAGCTAAACCATTTAGTGTTTTGTAATATTTTAATATCTAATATATTTAATATTTAATAATTTACAATATTTTAAAATTTATACAATGTTTAATAGGCAGCCAATGCTGTGTTGACAGAACCGGGCTAAAATGATCATATTTGCTGGTTCTGGTAAGAACTCGAACTGCTGCGTTTTGTACTAGCTGTTTGTTTATTAAGCATGCAGGGGAACCACCCAGTAGAGCATTACAATTATCAAGCATTGATGTCATGAACGCATGAACTAATTGTTCTGCACTTGTCAATGAGAGCCTAAGACGTAATTTAGATATATATTTTAAGAAGGAAAAACGTGGTTTTACTAGAAACGTGACTTTCAAATGAGAGATTGGCATTAAAGAGCACACCCGAAGATGAAGACAAAACAGAGCAGCCATCAAGTGTTAGACAGTATTCTAGGTTATTATGTGTGGATGTTTTCTGTCCAATAATCAGAATCTCTGTTGTTGTTTTTTCAGAATTTAGTAGTAGGAAATTATTAGTAATCCATTTTTTTTAATATCAACTATGCATTCCGTTAATTTTGTGAATTGGTAAGTTTCGTTAGATTTTGAAGAAATATACAGCTGAGTATCATCGGCATAACAGGAACCTTTGTTCTGTTAATTGATCTATTAAAGTGTTACCACAAAACATTGCAAAATTATTCATATGACAAATATATATATATATATATAATTATATAATTAGTCATATAATTAGTCATATGACAAAATTGCTTACCAAACACTTAAAGTGCCCCATTATGCTTTTTCTCATGTAGTGTGTAATATAGCTGTTAGTGATTAAGTTAAGTTTCAAAGATAAAAACGCACAAAAAAAGGTATTGTCTCCTGAAAGACAGAACCAATTCTGAAATGCCTGAAACGAGTCGTGAGTAATTCCAGTCTTACTTCCCGCTCAAACCTATGTATGTTTGTAACACATTTTGCAGAATGCCCATCTATGTTCTTCATTGGCTGAAATCAAAGTATGGTAATGCAACCCGGTCTCATCCCAAGACGTCATATAACTGACGTTTTGGGACGTCTTTTGACCATACGTCAATATTCGCCTTTTTAGGGCCCCCTTAAACGTCGGCAGATGAGGTTATGGGATCCTAACTCTACCCCAGACCTAAACCTAACCCTAAACCTAACCCGTCACCTAACTGACGTTAAAGGTAAAGCGTCAGTTGTATGACGGCCCGGGATCGCCATCTACTGACGTTTCAGGGGGCCCTAAAAAGGCGGATATTGACGTATGGTCAAAAGACGTCCCAAGACGTCAGTTATATGACTTTTTGGGATGAGACTGTGTTAGGTAATGAGCTTTGAGTTTCCAAAAGCAACTGTAAGAGGTAGACCAATCACAACAGACTGGGCCATCTGACCAATCAGAGCAGTGCAGGTTCTCGGAAAAGAAGGGGTTCAGAGAGACTGAATCCTTTATTGAACCGTTTCAGACACTATGAGAAAAGAAATGAGGTGGTTTTGTGTTTTTTTTTTTTTACCTTGGATGGACGTAAAGCGACTGTAGGAGACTTTCAAAAGAAAATGAGGAACCTTGAAAACTGCGTAATAGGGGCAGTTAAAACAATCTTTTTAATCACGTCACGGCAAACTGAAAAATAAAACCTGGTTATTTTGGAATTGGTATACGAAGCACTTTTTACATACACCCACACACTTCACATACAATAGCATCCCGAATGCAAAACGGCAACTTTCACTATACAGCACAAATAAAGAATTCAGTAAAAATGTGCTTGAAAAAAAAAGGGTCCACATTTCTGCTTTTGCATTCTGTTAGTGTGTCTAAATTGAACGAATTCATCAAGGACTGTGACAAAAGCCTGTGTGAGGAGATGTGAAGGTGTTCTCCATCACTGACTGTCCTTACGAGCTATAATGAGCATATTTCACACGGATTTGTTTATTCTGTTCTCAAACTGCAGGCATTGTGACCATTTAAACAGGAGGTTGACCTTCTGTTGCCTGGCAATCCACCTTTATAGAGCAGCCCCCTCGCTCTGATAAAGAGCATTCAGCAGAGGCATAATAAAGGCCAGTGAGAGAGAGTAGAGGGGAGAGAGAGACAGTAGAGGAATAAAGGCTATAAAAAGTGAGAGGTAAAACAAACAAAAAAACTTTTTAATTTAATTTCCAATTTGCATATGTTTTTTTGTTTTTTTACAGAATAAAGAATCAGAAAAAAAGTATTGTCCACACTGCAGCTTATTCTGGCTAACAACCACTCACTTATAAAGGAAGATGATATCTGACCGGCATTTATACGTAAAACAAACCAACATGTCTTCGTATGGCGTTTAAGGATGGGTAATTCTGCAACAACCTTAGCCTGGGAAAACCCATCTTCAATAGATCACACGCAAAACTTTACACTCCCATCAGCACTTTTTTTGGTTTTGAGTTTTAGTAAATCTGGCCCATAGACTATTACAGTTATTAATAGTATTTGTCAGTTTGCAAATTATCAACAATAAAAACTCTAATAGATCAAAATTAGTAGTTAAGAATATAAAGAACTGCTCTCAGAGCTCAAAGACTATATGTGCAGCTGTAAAAGATTTCTGTGAACGTATACACTTGTGTGTTTGTGTGACTGAGCGAGAGAGAAACGTGTTCACAATGACTTCTGTAAAAGCAGTAAGTAACCATAGGTCCTCTCCACAGTGATGCGGACAGACTGGGTCAGAGCTACATGTAGGAGGACTAAACCACTAGCAGAGGTCACAAAAACAACACCCACACACACGCATCATGCGTGCAATCACCGAAAAAGACAGCAGTCAACTTCCCACTGACCCACTTAGTAAGCGGAAAAACAAAGCTGTTAGTCAAGTATTTAATAAATTATACTTTTATACAAAAATGAGCAATATGACCCACTTCATTACAATCAACGAAGCTGTCACAGCAGATTTGCAGTGTTTCATGCGACTGTTTCTGCTCACTGAATGTCCACATCAGCTCCGGACTCTCACAAACACTATAATCATTGAAGCTGAATGCACTGCAAAATACATCTCTTATTTTCAATAGGTCTACACTTTGTTGATTATAATGGATGAGTTCTACTATCATGTTGCTTGCATTGGTGTTATTGGGAAACACCATTGGCTTTACAAAATGAGCATTACAACACTGTACAGCAGATCCAAAGTAATAAACAAATAATTAACAAATTAACATTACTTTTCAGTTTGGTTTTAATGACTGTTACTTAACTGACTGTTTTAATGCCTCTTTTCAATTGGGTTATTAAAACATCTATAGATAAGACTTAAAACTGAGTCTTAACAGACTGATATAGGCCTAGATTAATGTGCAATGGACAAAAGGTCTGTGATTGGTTTGCAAAAATGTTGTAAATTGGGAGCTGGAAAAAATGCAAATCAATAGTAGTAAATGCTGTTCATGCTTGGGTAATCGTGGGATTCATAATTATTAAGGATGCTCTCATATTAAAAATAATGGTCGATGACTAATATATGGCCACTATTCCATAAAACTCAAATCAATTTAAAATAAAATAAACAAAAGAATGTAATCCATTGTTTTAAATGCTACGTGTGAAATCACGACATTATAATGCACAGTGTGTGAACACATTAAAATTCATTTTTGAGATTTGCTAAAGGTTGACATTTACATTTACCCATATTATTACTTACTATAGTGTTTTTAAAAATTAACCTTTAAGTGACTATTAGACGATGGAAAAGGTAATCTAAATGTAAAAATAGGAAAATACACAAATATATGATATCCATGTATAATATCTATCTGATTAATTGTACAGCCTATTATTCTTATTTATAAGGCAAGAGGCGATAACATACTCCCAGTTGATTAAACGCAAGAAACACTAAGACAATAGACAACTGTGTTCTGAAATGTTATGCAAAATGTGCAAATGACTCTAATTAGATATGCACTCATTTAACAGAAATCTAAACACTGGGAAAATATGTGTAATAAAACAGTGTAATGAAACAAACACTTTAAATGTGTTTTCTTTTCACTACTTTAGTGAAATAAAATAAAATAAAAACTATAGAATAAAATAAAATAGAATAGAATAAAAACCTAAACTGACCAGTGCATGAACAAACCAAACAAATGGATTTGCCAGTAGTGTCCTGCTTTAAATTGAGTCCGTAACACAAGGCAAAAGCCTGACTGCAGGTTTTGTGATGTTTGAGGGTTAATTATACAAGCAAAGACTCTGGAAACAGCTTAAATAAAGTACAGGATATGACCAAAGATGCGTCTAAACATTCACTAAGCATGGGTAAAGTAAAACTAATGAGCTGCGTGTACTGCTGTATGAGTGTGAAAGAAAGTGGTGCTCTGTGTCAAGGAAAATACAGGAATCGTTGACCTGAGGTTATCTCTCCATTTAAGATATATTAAACAGTCTGCAGGGAACCATCACAGTAGATTAGCACCCCCAAAAAACCTCCAACAATGAGACTTGGGATAGTTATAGTACCTCTTCCCAAAAAGCCACATTATTTGAGGTACCATGTCCGTAGTGGAAATGGTGTGGATTGTGTTACACCCCAAAGTCTAATATTTATGGTTAGGGGTTTGTTCAAATCCACGAAACATGGTGAAGAAGTTTTGTCACAAACCCAGAGCAGATCCATCACTCACACGCCATATAAACATTTCTCTTTGTGGGCAAATGTTTTCATTCGAGAGTGTGTTTCTGGATACACCCGAAGAACATTTCCGCAAAGAACTACATCCCTAATGGGATGTGGATATTTCAAACATCAAAACAACACTCTTTGTCCATAATGAGCAACCCCACTCTCCTGGTTTTTAAAGGGGGAAACAAAGACAAAACAAAACATACAAGCCTTGTGGGATTTCGGGCAGTCCATGCATGTTTGTGCGGTGGGAGAGAGTTTTTTCTCAAAGCCAGCCGTTGTTTTTCTGCTATAATCCACAAGTTCTGAGAAGGTGCTTCCCAGCTGTGGTGGCTGCCTGAAGGGGAACATTCCGGGAACATTCAAGGCTGTGTCCAGGATATGGGTAGCTCTCGTTCGCTTTTCCGAGCTTAGGTCCCAATCCCATGGATTAGATCTGGGTCTCTCGCCCCTGCACGCACGAACCTCTCAACTCCATGCAATGACAACAAACAGAAAGAAGGAAAAAATACTGGTTGTTGTTTCATTATCTGGTGTGTTAATGGCGGAGCTAGACAGACACTGTTAACGTGCACAACTGGTTTCACAGTGTGTTGTGATTTTAAGGGGTAGACCCCTGGCCTGGCCGGGCCTGTTTGACAGATGTGGACCCAAGTAAGGACGGATATTGCAACCAGTCTTAGCAATTTCCCGGCCCGCTTTCATCTGTGATCCACAGCAGAGACTCAACAGGTCCTTGGGCCAGGGTGGCCGTGCACACACTGTCTTAAAGAAATAGCTTGACCAAAAATGAAAATTTGTTCATTTACTAACCCTCATGTGGCTGTTAAAATCCAAAAAGGATAATAAAGTACTACAAGAGTATCACTAAACTAACCAAGTCTTCTTAGGTTATTTGCAGGTGATTCTTTAACTTCTGGCTCTGTGGACGTTTAGAAAAAATACCGTTCTCATTAGTTTAGTTAATTTGTCTACTAACATTGTACATCAGTGGACACACAGTTTATTTAGTTTTTTTATTTAGTTTTTTTTGTTGTTTTTTATAATAGTAATTAATAGTAATTAATAGTTTTTTTTAAGAACTTGATCAACATTTGAATCCTTGAGAGATACCGCAGAGAGCTAAATTACGATTGTAATTTTAAGAAACGTAATCAAACATAAATTGTATCCATTGTTGACGAAGTACAGAGTCCGTGGGAAGCTCGAACACAGAAGGCCTGACAGCTGGATGAACATAACACACTTTCGATGAGCTGCAGAAATATGGCCATACCCTTTTTTGCATATTCTGGCAGCCCATTCTCACCCCCAAGGCGTCACTTAACTGACGCCTTGGGAAGCATTTGGACATGCTTCAATATCTGACGCTTTAGGCGCCCTTTAGCGTCAGTTAGATGACGCCCTAGGATCGCGTGTACCCTACCCTCACCCCACACCTAAACCTAACCGCGTCCTCTAACTGACGCTTTCCTTTAGCGTCAGTTAGATGACGCCGTAGGATCGCGTCATGTAAGTGACGCTAAAGGGCGCCTAAAACGTCAAATATTGAAGCATGGTCAAAGGTGACGCCTTGGGGTGAGAATGCGTTGATTCTGGAGGGAGGGTTTGATGCAAATGTATAGGTTAGTGACGTATAAAACCCGTTGTAGTCCCATTCGAGTCATTTTTGTAGGCATTAAACTTCCTGATTTTTAAAAGATGATATCTCTGCTTACATTGAGCTTTCAGCGCTGCAACTTTGCAGATACTGTTCATGAACCAACAGCAACATTACACACTATTTAAAATGAAAAAAGTGAAATCGCAATCAACCCCCCCTTTAACAAACCTTAAATTATAATCATTTTTCACAATATTACTACTTTTCTATATTTTTGATCAAATAAATGCAGTCTTGGTGAGCATAAGAGAAGTCTTCAAAAAAACATTCTTACTGACTGCATAAGTTTGATCGGCTATGATATATGAGAGAAGGTTCTTCACATCAGTGTCAGAAAACCTGGCATGATTTTTCATGAGGCACAAGCTAATATATGCACAATCATGATTGATCAAGACCATGCCAATGCCATTCATAAGGTATGATTTATCTAATGCATGATTTAGAGAAGCAGAGCTTATAAACTCATGATGCTTCAATGTACGGATATTTTGTGGAACATTTCAGCTGGCATGTGTTTTTTTTTAACACACAAATGACAGAGGTCAGCACTTCTGTCAAAAAAGGCAAGATTTTCAGACTCAACAGGAGGAAGCAGGCTCTCAGAGCATGACTACACAACACCACATAACACTAATGCTTCTGACTATTCTGCAAAATGCACCAGACCGACTGCATGCCCACATCAGCATGTCACCGCTGCACATGAGATGTGTAAAACCATGTGTCAGATTCTTTAGTTAGCCCTGAGTTTGCACATTTTGGGTTGCAAAAACAGCCTTTGTGTGCTAATGCACAAAACATGCACAATATCACCCTAGAACAGCACCATCTTATGTTAGAGACAGTCCACCTACTGTACAGTAACCTGGCTATATTGTATGTATTTTACAGGACTGTATTTGTATTAACATACATGTCATGATGTGGTTTTGTATCTTTGTCTTTGTATTATTAGTGGTTCCCTGTCTATTGAGTTTTCCAGGTGTTTCCTATTGTCCACGCCCCCTTGTTACCTTGTTAAGTTTGCTAGTCTGATTATTTAAGCCCTGTGTTTCTGCCTTAGTTTGTGAGTTGTTGTACGTGTGATGTCGACGTTAATTGCTCCTGCTTCTGAGTCCTGTATCTGAGTCTTTGTCAAAGTATGTAGTTTGTCTAAATAAAGCCAGTACACTGCGTTTGGATCCAGCCTTCTTCCCGTGCTTCAGCCTCACCACGGTACCGGCATCACAATACATATGTTGGACACCTTTACTAAACAGACTGTCAATCTAATAATGGAGCAACAGTGGTGTCTACTGTGAATTTTTACAGAGGAACTTATCAATTAAGTGTTTGCCGCCAAGTGCATTATTAGCATTATTTACGATGATCTACAAAAAGATATTAAGATGTTGGAGTTACTGTAGCATAACTTAACACAAATTTCCCTAGTCAATGGGATGCAAATCAAACAGGTACTATGGTGTTTTTTGTCACATTTTTACAATGCCATGTAGTGTGATTGCAGACAAGAAAAAGACAGGTGTGTGTGAGTGTAATTGAGAGGGCTCGATGGTCATTAAAGGGCTCATTGGTCATTAAGGTCGCTTTGGGATCTCATTCACAGTCTGGGCTAATTAAAGACCCGTTAAATTGTTCACTTGGGAACTTGACTAAGCACTTTGCCAGACATAGAAAATGATGATTAAATAGAAGTCACAAATTGTGGGTTTTTTTTTTTTTTTTCAAAAAAAGTGGGCTGCATCCAGTGGCCTTTCAGCCTGATCTTGAGACCATGTCACTTTTCAAAAAATTTAAATTGCGTTAAGACGTCTGTTAGGAGCCCGTTTTATATATATATATATATATATATATATATATATATATATATATAATGCAACTTCTTGGATCATCTGAAAGTGAGGAGTGGATAATATCTGTAGTAGCCTACTCACATTTATATATTATGAGGTCTAATTTTATTTTATCCATTCAAGCTATAAAAGGTGCTGTCCCAATAATAAAGGAACTCCTTATTGCCACTTTGCTTAGGGCATTTGAAAGGGACTATAAAGAAAAAGAGCTATTATACAAATACACAATAATATTATAAGATTATAATAATGATAATTCTCACTATCAACTATAGTTGCCTTTGCTTACTAACATGCATATTACTAGGATATTGGCAGTTTATTGGTATTTATAAAGCACATATTAACGACTTATTCTGCAGGACGATATACTACATACCTAATCCTGCCCAATACCTAAACTTAAAAAAATACCTTCTCAATTATTAATAAGCAGTAATTAGGAATTTATTGAGGCAAAAGTCATAGTTAATAGTTGGTTAATAGTGCGAAATGGACCCTAAACCAAATAATGTGGCCATAATAATAACATAATAATAGCCTAATTATTATAATACAATATTTATATAATAGTTCCTTTTTAAAAGTTTGGAAACACCCTAGACAAGGTGGAACATTTTTTATTTTATTTTATAAATTTGCATATTTAGTATATTTTATATATTTGGTTGATATAGCAGATTTCTTTTATATACATACCCTTCAAAAATGAGTAAACATAAATATACACATGATTATGTTATCATTTACTACTTAGTAAAAGCACATACTTACAAAATACATTTTAATCAAATATCTTTACTGCAAGACAACCATGATGGGCAGCCAAAAGCACAAGAGAAATCAAGCAGCAAGTGCCAACACACAAAATGAGGCTTCAATCATCTAACTACCATAAGAAGCTAGTTCATATGGATTTTCAAGCACAAAACTGTAAAGATCTGAAATCTGGATCTGAAAACTACTTTAAACCAAGTTGCAACAGGCTCAATTTCAACCAAACAGGACGATAGCAGTCTTCAGAAATCTTTGGAGACATCAGCGCATGCATGCTTTTCTTCATGTCTTTAGACAGAGCTCTGAGCCCATCAACAGCACAATCACGTAAATAAGGTTGTCATAGAAACGTGGCCTTTACCACAATTAGAAGGAGTGGGACGGATCACGCAGCAGTGGGAAGTGAGAGACGCATGTGGAGCGGGTTGGCCTATCAGTTAGCTGGTGTCAATCACGGGCACGCTGCGGGCAGCCGGCGGGCGCTCTGAGCTGAATGCCGCTGGCGAGGGAGGAATCGATAAATCGCAGACAGGGAGAAACGGAGAGATACACTGGCGATGTATGAAGGTGGCAGGTCTCACACACACAGGTTATAGGATATCCAAAACACGTATAGACACGAATACCTGCTGCTTTCTGTGATGGATGAAGCATGACATTAATTTCGAAAGTATGGGAGGCCATTTTGTAAAAAAGTTTGGACAGAAACCTGTGATATGGAACAATGTTATTTTAGTATAATTTACTTTTATTCATATTTTGAATGAGCTTTTGTTAATGTATTATTTCTTCTTTTTTTGAACCAAGAGAACTGAACTACACTTGTGAACACAGCTTTAGTCAGGCCAACATTTTATATGCTTTTCTATACACTCTTAGAAGAAATGGTTCTATTTAGAACCAGAAATGGTTCCATCCCCCGCTTCATATATGGAACTCCAAAATGGTTCTATAGAACCATTTTTTTTAAAAGGTTCTATTGGCCAAGTATGGAACCCCAGGGTTCCATATAGAACCCAGAGGAACCCTTTAGGGGTTCCAAATACGTAGCGCTGATAGAACCTTTTAAGGTTCTATATGGAACCTTTTCTTAGTTCAAATCAGAGTCATACCAATTTCAATTCATACCTAACATTCACATTTGCAATTCACAACTGTTTGCTATTCAATTCAAATTGAACAGATAATTGAAATCAATGTGCCAATGTCTCTAAATGTGGTTTACTGTCTGTTGTACATTCACGTTACACATTTCTCTACATTAAAATAAGTGTGATAATGATCCTTATTTGTAAGTCATATTGGATAAAAGAATCTGTTGAATGAATAAATGTGAATCACTATTATGCCTAGACACATTCCTCATTCAGTCCACTTCCTATGCCATCTCATTTCAGTTTGTCCAAAGCATCAAAACTCAGTCCCTTCTTCCAGATCCAGTCACTGAGGCCCTCTCAGAACCACTGTTGCCACATTAACGCTGGTTGCTAAGAGACCCAAAAGATTCCTGAATCCCCATGTGCCCCATCCAAGCCCACAGCCATTTAGATGGAGTTCTGCTTTCCCAGCTTCGGTTACTGAGGGAAGGAAATTGGTATTTTGGAGGAGAGGAGAGTACCAGAATGAGAGAGAGAGAGAGAGAAAGCAGAAACACTTAGCTGAAAACATCCCACAATCCATCTTCTGCCATGGTAGCCAAATAGTCAAGCCCATAAACAAAGACAACATGAAGAGTGATCAGCAATAATGAGCTGTTTAAAATGGACGCTGGCCTTCTTTTGGCCCAACAAAGTAATAAAACAGTTGAAAAGCGACCAGACAAGCGGAATGACTGCGAATAGTGAGGAGAACGAGGCACTTCAACAGTGATTGCGCATTGAAAATGTTGGCCGTACTGCTTCTCGGAAATTCAGCTGGTAGAAATCTGCACAAGAATAAAACATTGGCGGAAAACAGTTCACAATAGCTAATTCTGAACGAAATGCAGTTTTTCTTTTTCAGATGGAAGAACAAAAGCAGAGCCATGATGAAGCTATCTGAAGTCTAAGCCATCTCTGGTCATGTTATGGAACATTTCTCATCACGTCATGCTCAGCGGTTGTCCAATAATTGCTAAACTGGTGGTGTGTCAGCAGTGGCGGATGTTAAGCTTTGGCTGGATCTTGTCCACAAATTCCACTGAAGTTATAAATCAGTGATGGTTCTGATATGTGGCATCCGTTCCTGCGCAACACAAACAGAAATCCGTTAAACAAGAGACGCCCCACCACTCACAGAATACTAAACGCGGGGATTAGGAAGGTAAATAAAGAGCAATGTGTTCTTCTGTCTCTCAATCTGACGGATGGTGGACCTGCTGTGGTTTTGCTGAGAATGAATCACAACGCCCCACAATCACAACACTCGGTACCGCCTGACATGTTAGCATCATTGTATCCACAACCTTAATGTGATTTGCAACAACATTCCTATCAAACAAGTCAAGTTCAGGTTTGGAGTTAAGGTCATCACAAACATTTGAATCATCATTTATTCCACTAGGATTTCATGGGTTAGTTATGGTTGAGATTATATACAATTTTAGAAGGCTAAATCTTATGTTTTAGCTTATGATTGTTTGATAGAAATGTTTGCAGGAGAGACAAAATATGTTAATCAAGGAAAAGCAGAATGAACGGCATTCGTAACCCATTTTGCTTATGTAATGCAAATGTTTCCAAGTGAAACAGGATGTTCAACAACAAAAAAAGAAAAATATACAAAAATATATAAATAATAATTTTATCAAATTGGACTGTTAAAAGTTGCGGTTTCATAACAAAATGGAGCCAATGGACTGAAGATCAATTATTATAACAATTATTTTTGTTAATTTACTCTTATTTTAATATCCATACTAAATATTATTTTAATTAGTTGTACATTCATATTTATATTAATCTTAATAATGTATATGTATAGTAAAATATACATGCAGAACCATTATATATATATATATATATATATATATATTAGGGCTGTCAAACGATTAATCGCGATTAATCGCATCCAAAAAAATAAAAGTTTGTGTTTACATAATATATGCAAACCAATATAGGTGCACTGTGTATAATTATTTTGTATATATAAAAATAAACACACATGCATGTATATTTAAGAAAAAAAACATTATTTATAAATAAAATATTTATATTTCTAAATAATATAAATTATATATAAATCTACATACAGTATATACATGAAAATATTTCTTAAATATATGCAAGCATTTGTGTGTATTTATATACAGTATATAAAATAATTATACACAGTGCACCCACATATATTATGTTAATTCAAACTTTTATTTTGGATGCGATTAATCGTACCATAACATAATGTGTGTGTGCTAACTTAATAATAATATTATTTTGATATTAAAACTAAAACTAATTGTGGTCATGGCCAACATAACAGAAGGAAAGTATTTCCATAACCAGACCATTTTGTTTCTTTGGAATAACGGATATGTTGTTCACAATAAGACCTGGATTGCATACAATTTCTTTTTTTTTTTTTTTTTTAAATCAACAAGGAAAATTTTAAGTCTACTTACAAGGAGCAGGAAGATGGTATCACTATATAAACATGGCATTGCTGATAAATGAAGCAGAACAGCTGTTTGGGCTTGTTATGATACGGGCCATGTGATACTGCCATGAATATCTGTTTCTTCTAAGTACCGAACATTACAGGACAAAAAAATGACATGGTGTCTGTGTGCAGTGTCAGCCAAATCCACTGATAAAATACAGCTCAGGGTATGACCTCTGGACCCTGCTCATATCAAACAGTGAGATGTGACTTAATGATCCAAATGTCCAGCTCCTGTTCTTACACCCTCAATGTGGAACACATCTGCAAATGAATTAACAACACTGGGGTCAGAAGTTAAAGTATTTAATCACACTGTGCCCGTGGGGCTAGTTCCGTGGCCTTGTCGAACTATGCCTCCATCAATTTAAATGCTTGATTGTCATGACGACGGCACCACAGGGCACATGCTCTGGGGTCAACAGAGAGGCGTTTGATGACCATCTCGTGAAATATTGACCCCTGCGAGAAACGGGATTCATGGAACCTAAATGACATGAACGTGATGGAACAGGACGTGGTGTCATAAAGGGTAGAGGGAAATGCGAGTGTGAAGAGGATGTGACCACAGATAAAATGCAATTCTGTTGATAAACAGCATCTGTGGTCGATCAAAGTCTACTGTATATGCAACAGTGCAAAGCTGCTCCTAACAACTGCTACGAAAGGAGAGTTTGCCTTAAAGGGATACTCCACCATTTTTTTTCATTAGCCCAGATATGTTCCAAGCAGAGAAGCAACCAAACACCTCCACGTTTTCCCTATTTAAATACAGTTACACAAGTAGTGTAACTCGACCTAGGACGGTGACACAAAATAAAACGTTGCGCTTTTCTAAGCGTGTAAAATGGATAACTATATTGTAAGGCGGAATACCACAGAAAGTGCTTGGGAGCACTTCGACTTGGCACAGTAATATTATCACTTGTGAAAAGTCCTCTCCCCCTCTCACTCTCCGGAGTGATGATGTTACTGCGCCGTAAATACATAAATCAATCCGCGGATCACCTGTGTGCCGAACCGATGATGCTGATCTGAACGGATCACGGATGATCTGTTGCACCACTAATATAACTGTTTGATATGCAACACTTTAAATCACCAAAGATACTGCTCACTCAGAGTTGAAATTCTCAAAAGTTGAAAAAGTAAAACATCTTTAGCACATCTGCACATCAAGATGTCTCAGCATAATCTAAGAAAACACCTTCTGCTGGCAAACAATACATCCAGAGCACCTATCATAACATCTAACCCTGAGAACTGTGCGTCTTCTTCCAAAAGACAGTTTGAGGAAAAACAGACAGCTTATTTCTTTTGGTCAGCAGGTTCACTTGAGTATTACGACCAGGTGCTGAAACAAAAGACACCTTCAGCTTAAAGCCCCCCATGTCGATTTACTTCTGAGGTAAATAAATACAGAGACATGAGTGTGACATGCTCTTCATACGATAGTGGCAGAGAAAGAGTGGAGTGCTCTGGTTCCACAAGTTTACATATTTACAGATAAGCACCGTGGCAAAACTGGGCATATGTTTGGCCTGGCATGTGCAACCAGAAACAGAGGAAGACAGCAAACCAAGAGGGAACTGGAAGGAAAGAGAAAGAGAGAGAGAGCAGAAGTTGGCTTTGTCTTGCAAAAAAACAGATGCAGTAGCTGCAGTACCAAAAACATTTCCAAGACTGGAGGTCTAATCGCATTGACCCCTCTTTCTTTCTCACTCTTTATGCCCCTGAGCAGTTGTTTTCTGCAGCAGTTGCTCTGTTGTGGTAGATTGCAGTGTTGTCTATTTGCCAGATTCACTCTCTAATTGTCAGAATATCAACATTTTACACATTGCATAGAAAAAGGAGCAGGTGTTATATTAGTGTGCATTTACACTCCGAGACTTAATGCACAGATCTATTTTGACATACAGGATCATATTTCTTTTGTCCCATGCCATCCATCGCCTAAATTACGGCTTCAATCCCACATTAAAATATGGTTTCCAATCCAGAAACTATGCAGTGTGTGTCCAGTGAGAAATAAAAAACGTTTTATTCAAATTGTGAATGGGTTGTAAACAGAAAGCAAGCTAGTCCTTGAAGCTGTCAATAATTCACTGATCTCCTGCAAAAACACCCATTGTAATCAATAAAGTTGTCCAATAAATCTCTAATTTACATTGTGTTTACAATTTGTTGGTTATACACTCTTAAAAGTAAAAGTTCTTTAGTGGCATCTATGGTTTCATAAAGAACCTTTAACATCCATTGAGTAGACCTTGCTCACATGCTGTGAATTGTGTTCAGCTACAATGCTCAATGCATGACAAAAAAGGGTAGTGAAATTTTCTTTATAAGTGAAACATTACTGCATAATACACAATATTCCCTGAATGTATATTGCCAGCAAAGATATCACACTAGGGCCAGATTTGCTAAACAGGGCAAATTAGCATGAGAGCGCAATTCCAAAAAAGCACCAATCGTAGTGGAAGTTCTGCGTGTGATCATTTCCATAATGACCAACACAATCTACCAAGAGCAAATTAGTGTCTGCTTTGAGACATGCTTTTTTGGGGGCGTTACATAATGGCACGATTACTATGAATTGACTAGCTCAAACATTAGTAAATCACCTTGCATGATTCATTTAAATAGTCTTCTCTTATAAAGTTTGCGTCTGAAAGGGAAACTCCTATAAATGCATATATGCAATAAGGTCAGCTGCAAAAAAAAATAAAAGCTATTTTTCACTGCGTGTCTTTAGCAAATCCTCGATTCTGTCTTTAGACCATGATTGTGGCAGATTTACAAAACAATATGTGCTGAAATGTGCTGTTAAAACTGTTTAAACAATCAAAAACTCCTGTTAAAAATTATTCACACATTTAATTTTTGACACAAAGTCCCAGACAGAGGCTATGTTCACACTGTTAGTTTTTGGGATTGACAAACGCATTTACTTATAGGTGTGAGTCTTGAAATGTTTGCTGTTTAAACAGCAACTTACAATAGCATCTCGAATACAGTCTGTATGAAAATTCAACGGGAGTCGAGCCTGTATTCCTTTACCAGTACCCATAGCGACAGTGACCAAAGTAATATCAAAGATGGCAATGTCCATAAAACTGAAAAGAGTTATTGTTTTTAATACGTCCAATTGAGCCGTCAAATCTTCATTAAAGGGATAGTTCACTTCACTTTCAGGTAAACAAGATATAAATACTGTTCGTTTTCTCACACAAACCGCTCGTTTCGTGTCTTAGGCCATCAATGTGTACTTACATTTACGAGTCATTAAATCATGTTTAATTTTGACTTCTCTGTGCATGCTCTTTGGTGGACCCCCTTAGCCTCCAGTGTATGACTGATAGACAACAACGGTTTGACTGAAAAATGTCAAAATTGAAAATACTGTGGAAACAAAGACACCTACATCTTGGATGCCCTTGAGGTAAGCTAAACATATCAAAAATTAATTTCAAAGTGAACTATCCCTTTAAGGAGCATTTGAGTCACGCAAAGAACACAAAACTGATGGGAACAGTAACTGGATCTAAAACCTTCAGATGACACACAGCGCATGTATCCGTTGCTTTAAGTTACCAAAACCATCACATGAAAACCCGCAACACACAGTAGACATGGTTTTGTATCGCGCAGAGCGGCTCGCACTGTATGACAGACAGACAACAAGTTGTCCAGTCCGGTTACGTTCACACAGCTGAGAATGCAGTTGTAAGTCCTGAAAATGTACGGGTGCGAGTTTGGTTATAGACTGCGGTTGTCACTCCTGTAAATATCTGAATTGTGTGTGAATAATTCACTAATAAATTCAAATTCTGTCATCATCAAGTTGTTTCAAACCTGTATGAATTTCTATCTTTAGCTGAAGACACTTTGATGAATGTCGGTAACCAAACAGTTGATGAACCCCATTGACTTCCATTGAATTTTATTGGGGTACATCAACTTTTTGCGGTTACTAATACCAACATTCTTCAAAATATCTTCCTTTGTGTTCAGCAAAAGACAGAAATTCATCCAGGTTTGAAACAACCTGAAGGTGAGTAAATGATGACAGAATTCTCATTTGTAGGTGAACTATTCCTTTAAGGACTCAAATACAGAGCTAACAACTGTATTGTGCTGCTGTGCCTGTGTGAACGTTGCCAGTATGTGTTTGAGTTTCAAATCTTTTAAGTGCACTGCCATAACAGCTGGTCTTCCTGTCTGAGAGATGTGATCAATGCTACAGGCGTCAGACATTTTAAAGTCAGACCTGTGGCCTTTGGAGAAATGCAGAATGATGGATGAGCAGCATTCTTCATATCTCGTCTCCCCTCCTGAACACTTTTGCTCTCATTGACCTTGTCTCCTTCTACCCAGGAATGTTTTCAGCCGCTGATAAAGGGACATCCTCTCCTCTTCCTGTGCCCTGTTTTTTTGATGTGTGGCACCCTGAAGCGCTAACCGCAGATTAGGGGAAATTGGTGCGGGAGAGCAAGATGGCTGCTGGAGGGCCCAGCGGGGTGATAATAGTGACGTGTGAAGATTGGGTTTCAAAGTGGTTGAGAAATGCTACAGAGACGAGGTCTACGCTGAACATCGGGAAAAAGAGGGGAGCCGTGGGTCATGTGTTATGGCTCTGAGCAGAAAAGAGAGGCCATTTTACCGATGATGGAATGGTAGGTACCATCTCAACACCTGCATTTCAGACAGTCAGAGAAGGTCATACAATCTCTCTGTACCCCTGGGTGGTCTCTGTGGTCATTTCAACACCTGAGTATACGGATGACATAATGTTACTGTTTGTGAGGTCTAGGAGGCTCCTTTTAGCATTTGTTTTGGAACTTAAATTCTTTTCCATACACTAACATTACTAATCTTAACACATCTTGGATATAAATAGGTAACAAGGAGCTTCATAACCATTCCCATTCACCTCAATAGCAGTTGCTCGGCTGCTGCAGGATTGTGGATTGTATTGTTCCCCAAGTTTGGGGTTGATTTTTTTTATGTTTTTGAAAGTCTCTTATGCCTGCTTCAGATTACATGATTTTAGCCCGATTTTGGCACGATCCGTTTGACGTAGGGTGTCGTGGGGATTCGTAAACTACAACGGGCTTCAGGACGCAAGATTCGATCGTATCATCTCGTATAGTGTGTCATAGTCGACAACCTACGTCGCGTCTGCTATGCTTCACGACAAAAAGACTAGACTGTTTAATTTTTTTAACGGTCGTCCACGACGGTTCCGTCACATGTATGAGGTTGACCAATAGGAGCACAGAAGCTTTTCCGTAAACAACTTTCAAAAATGGCGAAACGAAAGAGAGGCGAAACGAAATGGTGCTAACGTTAAAGCTAAAAATATATAAGAAAACAATATATATTAATATATTCAGCCCATACTGTCCTCTTCGAGCAATCCAGGAACGTGTCCATCGTCGAGTTTTCTTTCTTTTTTTACTTTTTTCCTCATCCATTGTTTGTTTATATTCGTTTCCGGAAGTAACTCGCTACTAGTTTTGCCTTTTCGATGACATCGTGCGCCGTTAAAGACGGCACGTGATGACTGGTCAGGAAGAAACGTATAGTCTGACATGTGTCTTGTCTACGACACGACAAGATTTTAGGAGTCAAAATCGCATAATCTGACTGTGACTATCGTAACAGACAAAAAAAAAAAAATCGTGTAATCTGAACCAGGCATTATGCTCACCAAAAATACAGTAAAACAGTTATATTGTGAAATAGAATTACAATTTTAAAAAAAAATCTTCCGAAATCATTCTGTTATGTTGATTTTCTACTCAAGACACATTTCTAATCACCGGTACTATCAATGTTGAAAACAGTCATGCTGCTAATATTTATGTGGAAATTGTGATAATTTTTTTAGGATATCTTGATTTAAAAATGTCAAAAAAGCATTTGTTTGAAAATTACATTGAAAACATTATAAATATACAATATTTGGTGTCAATTATTAAGCTTTTATCAATTTAATGTGTCCTCGCTGAATAAAACAATTGCTTTAAAAAAAAAAAATCCTACAGACCCCATACCAGCCAAACCAAAACGTTGGTTCCTCAAACAATCTCATTAGAGTTACAAGCAACCCTTCAGAAAGCATAGTGCCAGCATTCATTCTAAAACTGGGATAGCTAACAATAGTCCCATATGTTATCCTTTTCTCCCAACCAAAATAATTAACTATTTAAACCAGCGTCAAGCAGACAAACAGCTTCACGAGAAAGACCTTGCCAGATAGACCAGCACTGAACTAGCACAAACCAGCCATAGAAGCCCTAATGAAGGTGAGCTTTTTGTTGTTAACTCACGGGGAGATGCCACAGACTCTCCGGAACCTTCACAACCGTCCTCATCATCACATTCGCCACTGCTCTCCCCACTGCCCGTTTCGTCCCAGGATTCCCTGTGCCCCACACCTGGCATGATCTCTTGGATCTCCTACAAGGAAAAAGAAAAACACATCACATCAGTATTTATCAGTATTAAAAAATGTATGCATTACATAAAGAACAAGGTCCGATGCATCCAATTCTGAACAAATTACAATAACGTGTGGGAACACGTTAGGTTTTGCGAATACATGACCAAACCAAACATGGTAATGCTATGGCACTTTCAGTCCCAAGTGCATTTTGGATTTTGCGTTGAATTGTTGCTTCACTTCTAAATTCTCAATGAAACCGTTGGTAGTGCAAACACAACAGCAAAGCTAGTGTATAACCACTTGAAAAACGATGTTAAATATATAGCTAGGTTAACCGACAGGTCTGGCCCAGGCACATCTGCGAACACAGGGTGTTTGGCATTTCTAAATCAAGCCCTGGACACCTCGAGCACTGGTTTAGGGCCAGAGATGCTCCATGGGACGGGTGAAACTGGTTTACTATAGCACAAGCAAAGATATATTTAACCTACAGTGCATACAGTGGAGTCTAAAAGTCTAGGATTTGTCATTTCAACCTGGAAATAAACAAAATTGTAATTGTAAAAATATATTAAAAAATACATTATAGGGGCAATTTCACAAGTGGTCTCAAACTTTTGGACCCCACTATAGGCCTACATCCAGTCTCACTGCCATTTTCATCTTTCCACTGACATTTCACTTTAAATTTCCCTTCTCGTTCAGTATAAGATTCTGACTATAGTAAAGTAAAGGATTTGATTTTAATCTTAACCTACCTGCTGAGGACGAAATGTCAAAACATACATGCTATATAAAATTCCTTGAAAGTCACTTGCACAGAATTGCCCACTGGGGAAATAAATGTCAATGTAAAGGTCAAACTCACATGACCCTTTAACTTTTGAGTCAGCATTATCAGGAGTGGGCAGGCTGCACACGCTCATAGTGACCTTTCACCCCCTGCCCAGGGCTTACGAGTCAGCTAGAGACGTGAAGCTATAGATAAATATAGCAAGTTGGCCAGGAGTTAGACAGACAGATAAATATATAGATGATATTAATGGACAGAAATGACAACGGCTCCACACACATGGCTCAACCCTTACTGCTGGGATTTCTAACTTTGTCCTGACAAAGCACATGGATGCCTTTCAGTCATGTGCAGATTGACGCAAACACAGAAGATGACACGTAACCTCAAATGGTGCTCTGGAGAAAGTTTCAAACACTGCACACATTCAAACATTTCTTTGTTAATAAATGACCTCATATGAAAGCGCTGATGTAATATGCAAAATTATTAATATGACATTGGCTATATAGGAAATAATTTGGTTACACTTTATAGATTAGGGTCCAATTCTCACTATTAACTAACTATTAACTATGACTTTTGCCTCAAACTCCTAATATGGTCATGCAGAATAAGGTATATATGTGCTTTATAAGTACTTGTAAACAGCCAATATCCATATATGCATGATAATGAGCAACTAGTTAATAGTGAGAATTGGGCCCTAAATAAAAGTGTTACCAATAATGTTATGTGAGACAGATTTTGATTCTGTGCACAACCGTTGAAATCAACAACAAAATATACAGGATTTTTTTTTTTTTTTTTAATCTATGAGTTTGTTATTTTATGCTCACCAAGTATGATTATATGGTTACTGGGAGTCATTTGCATTTACCAACCACTTTTTTCCCACTGCAGTCCGTACCATTATTAGAAAAGCCGTGTGATCCTTTTGTGGGTCATGACCTACCAGTTGAGAACCACCAATCTAGAGACTGAGCGTACAACCTACAGGTAAAATCCGTCTCACATTAGTTTCTCTGAAACTCCTGGTTAATGGCATGATGGCAAATGCTTTTCAGCATCATGATGCCAATTCTATTCCTGTCTGCTAATCTATTTTATTGGTAGGTACATAGTACTCCTGCATTGAGAACATGCCCTACCACACTATCAATAGACAAACACGCACTCGCTCGGCCCGGTACAGCCACACACCTCCTCACCCCTAGCATAATGAAATATATAATGGAAACATATCATGGAAAATAGGATTTTCTCTGCTCTATGGGTTTAAGTCAAGTCAAGTCAAGTCACATTTATTTATATAGCGCTTTTCACAATACAGATTGTATCAAAGCCGCTTCACACTGATAACATGAAAGTAGCACAACACAGATCAACAACATTGCTAAACACTAAATAACCCCAACTGAGCAAGCTCAAAGCAAGCCAAAAGCAAGGAGACAGTGGCAAGGAACCAAAACTCCATCAGATTGGATGGAGAAAAAACCTTGGGAGAACCCAGGCTCAGTCGGGGGCCAGTTCTCCTCTGGCTTACATTCATATTGTTTAAATATAAATATTAAATATAAATATTGTTTATGAATCAAACGGCGCCATAACATATCGCAGGCGTTGAGTCGTCTCTTCACAGGCGTTGAGTCGTCTCATCACAGGCGTTGGGGCATCCGAAATCCCCGTGAGAGATTAATAGAGTCCATCCACACGTTTTTATCCGAATTAAGTGATATCGAATGAAAGTTGCCTTATGGAAACAGCAAAATTTGATTGAATTTAATGAATATCGACTCAAATGAAATACGTTTGGTCTCGTCATCGGATTGTATCTTGATTGATATACGGATTATGCAATAAATGCTGGAAACGTTATTATGGTGCGATCCATTTTGCCTAGCAAAACTTTGTTCCCTTGAATGTTGTGCAGTTTGGTGAGAAATGAATGGAAACACCTCAACATGTCTCAAATCAATTCGATATACCAATTTGATCGCAAAACAGCATGTGACGTCATTAGGCACAGGTTTTTATTCGCTTTAAAGCCGTTGGATGGAAACACACTTTCACCAGCTTTATTCGCATGAGGTTTTTTACCGAACTTCAGATGATTCGATTGAAAAAGTGAATGGAAACTTGGCTAGTGTTTCCTGCGTGACAGAACAACTTTTATTAACCAAAAAGAGAAAAATGAGTGGCTGTTCACAGAAGATGCATGTCTTGCTTATTTTTCTTTTAGAGAATCCTGAACAAAAAGTCCCCAAACAAATCTTAAGTTAGCTATTCTCAATACAAACGGTTTCTTAATATATATATATATATATATATATATATATATATATATATATATATATATATATATATATGTGTGTGTAGTAGGCACAAAACAGATTTAAAATGCACAATGATATTTGTATTGAAACCATTATAAATCACCCCTGATATAACAGCATTTGCGGTAGAAATGCATATAAAGTGTTCCTAGTAAATATAAAAAGGTATGTAATTCAATGTTTTAATAATAAAAAAAACTATTCAGAGATGCAAGGTACTCGATTCTGTCTAATTCAACTTTATTTACACCTACTGTATTTTCATGTAAAGCAAAACTTTTCCTGTTCTATAGTTTGCTTGATTCAATCATTCAGAAATATGAGCTATAAGCAACCATACGACCGTCCATATTACTCTTCAAATAACATGAACAAGTATGTGCTTGCCAATCATAACAGATGTCATTTACATACAGAAGTTATAAAGAAAATTGTCATTCAAAACTAAAATCAAGTCTGTTTTGGGCAAGAAAACTTACAGCCTGAGTATAAGCCTTTAAATGTTACTCTGACACAGTATAAACCAAATAAATGGAATTTTACAGGAATCAAATATAAATGTTCAAAAATGAATAACTAATCAAGTTTATATAAACATATTTCCTCGTTTGCACTTTCTACACTCCACTGGGTCCAATAAAAGTCAACCACCGCTTATAAACAAGTCTCAGAAATTAGTATTTTTTTATCAAAGCCCTTATAGACCAATTAACCTTGCAATCATGCAAAGTAGCCAAATTAATAATTGAATTACATAAGCGTGCGGTAATGGACTGGCTGGCAGTGTCGTGACTGAGTCAGCAAACCTGTGGAGATCTCAACCAATACGGACAGTCTTTAAAATGCATTAAATAGAAAGTGCTCTGGACTCAGTTCCCGCTAAAGCTCTAATTAGACACTGTATAAAGAATTAATTAAGGAATGAAAGACTGCAGTGACCATGGTAACAGCTTATTATCTGGCTGAAGGCCAAGTTATCCCGGCCTCTCTTTACTTATAATTATGTGAATGACAAAGTGACACATTATTGAAGCTAAAACTGCCAAGGTTGACTGAGACTGAGAATAATTAAAAATATTAATAAAAAAATATATATAAAAAATAAAACTTTGTTTTCAGAAATTCAAAAGACGAGTCAAAATGATTTTTTTTTTTTTTTTTATGGCAATCAACACTTAACTTTCTGAACCTGGAATATTCAAGATCAAGGTGACTGAGTTGATTCCTAGGGAACATTTGGAATTTAGATAACAGTTTCGGCCAACAAAATTTATTGAAACTGTGCTAATTATAGAGTAGGAGATCTAAATCATTACAGAACTAAAGATCAACCAACTTAGGGTACCCTTCGATGTGCTGCCCTATTTGAGTATGGCCATCCTGTTGAGTACTGTACAAACTGAGAAAGTCACATCTCACTGTCTGTATACCCAATACAGCAGATATCATAATGGGAATTCAATGTGCAACTAAAATCACATCGCCTGTGTGTGTCCCTCTCTTCCTGTTCGCAAACGATCAGAGCCAGAATTCACATCCTAAGAGAGCAACAATCACAGCTAGCCCTGCCATCTGCTCCAAGACGTTTCCAAAGTGAGATCGGACAGCCTCCAGGTTAAATATTGCAACGGAAATATTCCTGCAAAAGTCACTATTGATACATGCATGTGAACATCTACATAAACATCTACATAAAACACAAAAAAAAAATATTTTCTTAAAACGTGAGTGTTGAGTGTTGTCTAAAGAAAATATCTAATTAATTTTATTTAAGCCTAAAATTCACAAAACCGTTATAAATCACGAAAACAGAACGTATTCAAAATATATAGTACCTTCAATGGTTTTTAATGGTCAATGGACCCTAAAGGGACAAAAATTAGAGATGGGAGGAAAAATATTAAGTCTTACATTAAATGCTTTTGAGTTTCCCCGCAACTGTTTTGCGTTCCCCCAAGAAACTTCATTTGCTCGCAAAATGTTCACGAGAAAATTTGCGTCCGCTTGAGTTTCTATAGGGGGAACGCAAAGGTTTTAATTTATTCCTGTGATTACAAAGCAAAAATTTTCTTGCATGTTTTACACTGCATTATTGATTGATTAAAAATACCTCTAAAATAAAAGCTTCACACAATAAGACGTCTGAGATATAGCCTAGCAGTTAGGGCATGTTCTCCAAAAAGAGCAGCGGTACTCATGGGTGACATGAATTCAGCTTGTAATTTCCTGATCTCATTTCTGCCCCCTTCTCCTATTCACGCTATTCATGTATAAAATGAAACAAAAAAAAAGCACACAAACCATCAACCTAACGTATGGCTATCCCAACGCATTCTCATCCTTTAGCGTCATATAGAACGCTATATGACAAAACGGCGCTATACTACGCACATGGCACCCGTTATCGTTAATATAACACACGCTGTGATGGTTAGGTTTAGGTGTGGGGTAGGGTAGGGTAGTCTCATATTACGCTAAAGGATTAATTACGCCTTGGGTTCGCGTGAATATTAACGATTAAGGGTGCCATGTGCGTAGTATAGCGCCGTTTTGTCATATAGCGTTCTATGTGACGCTAAAGGATGAGAACGGGCTGTCTATTCCCACAGTATTTTACTTTCCATGAGGGCAGTGGACAGGGAAAGTAAAAAAGGGGAAAAAAGCTTGACGCTGGATGATAAAAAAAAAACACGAAATCTGATCCGACTGTTCAGACTTTCCAAATCTGATTTTAATCGGATTTCAAACCACATACAGATGTGGTTTGTATCAAATCCCGTGTTTTTTTTCTGCTGTTCAGATTACAATATTGGAAAAAAAAATCTGATTCTTGCTGCCTGTCTGAACAAAGCCAAAGTGAAAATATCTTGCTTGTCCAGCTTTTAAATGATAATATTTCATGTGCTAAAATAAGTCATCTGTAAGTTCAGAATGGTTCTGAGACTGGATGCATGAGGATAGAAATAAGGTCTCTCTTTTCCACCGTGGAATCATCCAATAACAAATCAGGTACTTTGTAAATGTTTTTAAAGCACTAACTCCTAAAAATATACCATAAACCACTCTAACCAGAAACCTTAAAAGACCTCAGAAGCTCTCTCTCACACACACACACACACACACACACACACAGGTCCAGTGGAATGTACAAGATTAAATTCCTTCCCATATGCACTAAACTTTCTATTCACCACAAAGCCCAGGTTTCCAGAGTGACCGATCCTCTTTTAAGAACAAGTCGAGGTGTGTGTGTGTGTAAGTGGCTAATAGTTCATGCTGGTTTGTTGAACAAACCCCAGCAGGGTTCAAGAAAACACATTCCAGGAGTTAATGACCAAAATGAGGGTAAAATATTACATATTTACCACACCCTGGCATCCAGTGAGGGAATGAGAAAGAGGGAGTGCAAGGAAGAGAGACAGACAGAAGGAGAGAGAGAGAGAGAGAGAGAGAGAGAAAGAGAGAAAGTGATCGGGTTTATAAATCTGTGTGAGAGCAGGACAATGGCTCACTAGAGAGCTGACAAACATGCAAGAAGACATTCTTAAGACATTAAAGGCCAACAGAGGAGCAGTGTGTGCATGTGTGAGGCCAAGCTTTCTTTCTCACGACTCCCTGAAGAGGGTTTTTTGCTGCTTAGATTGAGCTCTTCGCTCTCATGAACACACACACACACACACTGGTGTATGTAGTTGACAGTCTCACTCTCACACAGCTAGACTCCATCACCTCATGAGGACCAGTACAAAAGACTGCTGACAGAGAGATGGAAAGAGAAAGAGACAGACATAATAATGGAGAGACAGACAGACAGATAGAAAGACAAACGTTACATAGAGAAACAGACAAGTAATAAATAAATGCAGCCTTGGGGAAAGAAAGAAAGAAAGAAAGAAAAAGAAAGAAAGAAAGAAAGAAAGAAAGAAAGAAAGAAAGAAAGAAGAAAGAAAGAAAGAAAGAAAGAAAGAAAGAAAGAAAGAAAGAAAGAAAGAAAGAAAGAAAGAAAGAAAGAAAGAAAGAAAGAGCAAGTTAGAGCAAGCAAGCGAAAACAAGAGCGAGTGAGCAAAAGAAAGAGAGATAAAAAATAAAGAGTGGGTGAAAGAGTGAGCGATTAAGCGAAAGAAAAAGCGAGCAAGAGAAAAAGCAAGAAAGAAAGGAGGTGTGACAAACAGCAGTGAGTATGAAAGCCAAAGAATGCCCTCTCTTTTCTCCCTGTCACGTCTCCAGCTCTCATGTTAGTGACATCCACTCCTGAAGGAAAAGAGATTTCACAGACATAAGAGCGCCTGGCAAGCACAATCAGATTTTCTGCGGATGCAAACTTGGATGGAGTCATTAGGGAGTCATGATTTCACATGCAGCTTTGTGAAATATTGTCCATCAGACAGTAAAAGAACATGATAGAACGCTGTCAGGAGAGGCCAGTGGGCCATCAGAGGCCTGTGAGAGCTGAACATCAGATTATCAACTGAGATTCACAGAGAATAAAGCTGTATGGAATGAAAAAGAACCAGACAAAATGAGACTAGAGGAGAGATTAGTGCAGAGGAGATGTAGGGTCCAATGAAATCTGTTTTATTTTGTACTCAAATTCCATTTATTTTTTTCCCAAATTCCATTTTTTACGAGCCCATTCTCACTCCCAAGGCGTCACTTAACTGACGCCTTGGGAAGCATTTGACCATGCTTCAATATCTGACGCTTTAGGCGGCCTTTAGCGTCAGTTAGATGACGCCCTAGGATCCCGTGTACCCTACCCCCACCCCACACCTAAACCTAACCGCGTCCTCTAACTGATGCTTTCCTTTAGCGTCAGTTAGATGACGCCGTAGGATCGCGTCATGTAAGTGACGCTAAAGGGCGCCTAAAACGTCAAATATTGAAGCATGGTCAAGAATGCGTTGTTTTTACCCGTACTGTCAACACACTCTCACCCCAAGGCGTCACCTTTGACCATGCTTCAATATTTGACGCTTTAGGCGCCCTTTAGCGTCACTTACATGACGCGATCCTACGGCGTCATCTAACTGACGCTAAAGGAAAGCGTCAGTTAGAGGACGCGGTTAGGTTTAGGTGTGGGGTGGGGGTAGGGTACACGCGATCCTAGGGCGTCATCTAACTGACGCTAAAGGGCGCCTAAAGCGTCAGATATTGAAGCATGGTCAAATCCTTCCCAAGGCGTCAGTTAGGTGACGAATGGGCTGGTACTGTTCGTACCCTTTACCTATTTTATTCGTAAAAAGAGTGTGCTTTTAAAGATAATGATTAAAATGTATACAAATAAAATAGGAATGATTTTACATTTATTGAGGTAACAGACATTTACTCAGTAGCCTTTTCAGGACAAATACTGCATGATGCAACATAACACTGCACTCTTCCATGTTAACACTAGATTCCGCGTTAATTCCGCAATTCCGTCCGCCATTCCGTGATCGCGAAAATTATAGGGCCCTATAGGAAGAAAATAGAAGAAACGGGATATGTATTTATATATACAGGATACAAAATAATTATACACAGTACACCTTTATTTTGGAATTAATCGTTTGACAGCTCTAATATATATCAGCCCATTCTCACTCCCAAGGCGTCAAGCATTTGGACATGCTTCAATATCTGACGCTTTAGGCGCCCTTTAGCGTCAGTTAGATGACGCCCTAGGATCGCGTGTACCCTACCCCCACCCCACACCTAAACCTAACCGCGTCCTCTAACTGACGCTTTCCTTTAGCGTCAGTTAGATGACGCCGTAGGAACGCGTCATGTAAGTGACGCTAAAGGGCGCCTAAAACGTCAAATATTGAAGCATGGTCAAAGGTGACGCCTTGGGGTGAGAATGCGTTGTATATATATATATATATATATATATATATATATATATCCTTGCAAAATATTATTGATTAAATATGATCCTTCTGGAAATAATCTTGTGTACAATTTTCTCATTAGCGTTTGGTCCAACAGGTTAACTAAAGGGCTCCCATTTATTTTATGTATTTACAAAAACAAACAAACAAACAATTAATCTAATCAAATTTTAAAGCTATAAAACTTGAGGCAGTTTGTCTAACTAAACAGCATTCATAAATTCCACAATCATTTAAAATGCAAGAGAGAAAACAAAACAATTCCTCACAGACTAAATGAATAACATATTTACATTTATGCCTATTCATTTAGCAGAAGCTTTTCTCTGAAATGACTTGCAAATTAGTTGAACATAGACAGTACAGGCTGGAACAGATGTGAAACATTCATTAGTCATTTAAGTGCTCTCATATTCATAACCCTCACAGCTAGACGCTAAAGCAATAAGCCTAATAGACCGCGCATACGGCATGACACAAACATTATTTTAGAAATCAGTCATGTGTTTTCCAAAACAAAGATCTAAACATATTAAAAGAACATGAACAATACTTGTTTTGAGATCATTTCATTGTTTTCTTGCCACATTGACAAATATGATATTATTTAATTTTGCTTAAATAAATGTATCTTAATGTTTACATATTTGATTGAAAAAAATGACAAAATACTGATTAAAATGTTTGTTTGTTTTTTTTTTTGTCTGCGATAGAATTAAGCTAAAACTGAAATATTAATCACAGTAAACAATTCTACCACTAAGTCCTTCATTAACCTAATTATATGCTGCTTAGCTACTCGCATTAATATGAATTCAACTAATGTGTAGTCACTGTCGTGCATTTATCGGATTAAGTGCGATGGCATTGAAAGTGGCTCATTTAATCCCTTTTTAATCTTCACTTGACTTTTGTTGATATTATGCCCAAATTAAACTCAGATATGTTCATATGTGATGCACAGCAGACAGGGAGTGTTGAGTGAGCTCTTTATAGAGCTGTAGATCTCTCTACCCACTTCAAACAGTGTGTTTTGTTCTCCCTGAGGCCTCAGACAAGAGACAAGCCTTTGATACAGAAAACGACTATGCTGCGGTCACACACACCTGATACCCTGCCGGTACAGAATGGACCGTTAAGAAAAATACAGATCAAGTGATCATGATCAAAACACACATTTGACCCCAATCAGACAGATGACTAAAACAATCAACACTGCAGAGTGTGTGTGTGTGAGTGTAAGCATACGGATAGGGTATTTAAAGGTGAGTATTTCAGCACCAGGTTGTAACAAATGAAAAACAACAGTCAGAACGAAAAGAAAAATATATAAAGGTGTCATGATTCTGAAAACGAGCATCATTTACTCGCCCCTCATGTTGTTGCAAAACTTCTTCCTTTAAAAGAAGATGTAAGGCAATGCTGTTCTGTAACATACATTGACATTTAATGCAATCATGCTGTCAAACTCCAAAAAACGAGAAAAAAAAGGACCCAAGCACTATATTTGAAGCAATGAGTCAATACGAAACTTACTCAAGAGAAAAACTATCCCTGCCCCAAAGCTCCAACATTTCATGTGTAATTTAAACAAATTTGAATATACACATAATAAACAATGTAACCTCCTGGGGTCTGATGTGTTTTCCGGGCTCTGGGGGTGTTTTGACATGCTCTGACATTTGTGCTTATTTGAGTTAATTATAGCACTGTATTCAGCACAAACACAATAATATGTGGGTCAAAAATTAACTTTTCCATTAAGAGGGAATATTTATATTTTCCTTTTTTTGGAATTGCGCTCTCACACTGATTTGCCTGGTTTAGTATATTTGGCCCTATACCTCACACAAAGCTATCCAGTTTTTTACCACTTACATTCATTGTTTTAAAAGAAAGCCTCTTGCCAAACCTCTCCTTTCATGTTCCATGGCAGAAAGTCAGTCATACAGGTTTGGAACAGCATGAGAGTGAAAAAATATCTGACAGAATTTTCATTTTTGGGTGAACTATTTATTTTATTGATGTGGTAGCTCCAGAGCAAAATCCACACAAATGTACTGGCAGTCCAAATAGGATGGCTAATAAATGAGTTTTCTGTAATGCAGACTTTTTAAACAGCAGGTGTTAGAGAACAGTAGTGCCCGCAGGTCAACACTAGCAAAGCCTGGTCTAAAAGTGAAAACCTCTTCTCCGTACAGTCCACTTTTACACTCATGACATGAGTGTTGAAAAACACACACCATAAGAACAGAGATGCTATTGAGTCTCCACACCCAAAAGCAGCTGTGCCGCTGGCCTGTCCTCCAGATTCCATCAGGGATATTTACGGGGAATTAGACATATTTATTAAGCTTTAACAGGAGGGGCAACACAAAAGATGCAAAGAATACGTCTCTAAAAATGATTTCGAGCTACTAGAGTGAAAAAAAAAACTTCCCTGACAGTTTTCAAGTAAGTGACTATCAATGACAACCAGGAAATCACCTCAAGCCTCTTGACTTACACTTTTATACACACATTAAGTCACTGATATGAGTGTGTGAGTAACACAGTCTCATCCCAAAAAGTCATATAACTGACGTCTTGGGACGTTTTTTGACCGTACGTCAATATCCGCCTTTTTAGGGCCCCCTTAAACGTCGATAGATGGTGATCCCGGGCCGTCATACAACTGACGCTTTACCTTTAACGTCAGTTAGGTGACGGGTTAGGTTTAGGTATGGGGTAGAGTTAGGATCCCATAACCTCATCTACCGACGTTTAAGGGGGCCCTAAAAAGGCGAATATTGACGTATGGTCAAAAGGCGTCCCAAAACGTCAGTTATATGACGTCTTGGGATGAGACCGGGTTGGTGTGAGAGAGTCTACAGTATGTGTGTATGAGGCCATGTCCACACTAATACGCTTTCGTTTAAAAACGTGCATTTTTCTCTCCGGTTTGGCCTTCCGTCCACATTGAGATGGTGTTTTAAGTCAATGAAAACGTAGCTTTTGGGAAACGCTCTCCAAAGTGGATAAATTTGAAAATGCTGTTTTCGCGTTGTAGTGTGGACTGTGAACCCGGAGGTATTTGAAAACGATGACGTAAGTTTAGTCATGTGATGGTGTACCAATAGATATTCATGTTTACCGGTATTGTGCTATTCACTTTTACACTGTTGCTACACTCTTCATATCACAGTCCTGCACAGATGACAGATAATGTACTCACATTTGCTGTCCCGCGGCAATGCAGGAGAGCAGTTGCGTTTTAGACCAAACATATGGGGACTGAGTGCATGTGACCTGGACGCGTCAGTGATGGTGAGATATTTTGCTACATAAAATTGTGCTGTTTAAAAAATTGCGTGATAACTTTATTATTTATTTTTCCATCTGTATCACCTCGGAGAGCTTTTGTGAGGTGGTTTCATGCATGCGCAGTTAGGTGAATTTAGAAGTTTCTCATCCACACTGAAACGTCGGAAAACGCATGAAAACGCTAGTGTGGACGGAGAGCGTTTTAAAGCAAAAACGGCACTTTTAAATGTATCCGGATTAATGTGGACGTAGCCTGAGGCACACTGAACCATTTTACTATCACTCCAAAAGAAGGTGCAAAAAAAGGAATGAATGAATGAACGCACAAAATAGAAAGTGAGAAGGAAACTGCAATGGAAAGTATGAGCAGATCAAATAAAGGATAAAGAAAGAGCATTAGAAAGAGCTGAAGAGAAAAGAGTTAAATATAGATACATAGAAAAGGAAAGACTAAAATAAAGAAATAAAGAGTGAATTAAATAGAGTTTAATCTATTTAATCTATAGAGTTTAATCTACGAAAGAAAGAAAGAAAGAAAGAAAGAAAGAAAGAAAGAAAGAAAGAAAGAAAGAAAGAAAGAAAGAAAGAAAGAAAGAAAGAAAGAAAGAAAGAAAGATTGATTCAAAGTGAGAGGTTGGACAGACTGTTGCCACACAGCGCCTCAGGGGATTCTGGGAAAATCATCTTTTCTTCTGAAAGTCTTTCAGTGTCCGTCCTGATATTAGCATGACAAAAACAGCGCTTTACCATCCAACATGCCCTGTTTTCTGAACCTCTGCTCTTTTCAGCTCTCTCGTTCTCTCTGTCACTCTCTCCGTTTCTTTAACCACATACGCCCCTCTTCTCTTCTCTGTAACACTAGAAAACAACTCTGGTGCTTTTAACTATTCTTAATCAGCATAGGAAATCAAATATTTCTGTTGAGAAATCTCTCACCATCTGGGAAAAAGAAATTCATAACTTTATCGAGGTGAAACAGGGGTGAATATGAGAGAGAGAGACATACAATAAACTTATGTTCTTCCCTTATCAGTAATTTTCCATAAATGATTTCATTTCTCTGTTAGTTTAAAGGCAAATAAGTGATCTGATGGCTATCAGATATGACAGATATCAGTTGAGACCGAACAAAACAGTCAAACCCAGAACCGTAAATTGACTTTAACAAAACAATACCATTTTCCATTCTACATCATGTTTTTCTTATTCAAATCAATAGAAAAATAGATAATAACGAACTAATAAACATAACTGGAGCTGTTTATATATTAGCAACACTGCATAACTAAATCGATTTACAGCTTATGATCACTTTGACTAACTGGATCCTTTTCAATGTATTATCAAACCGAATACAACTATGCATGTGTTCCAAAGCCGTTGTGTATATACTGTATGTGTGTATTAGTCCGCTATGTTCTCACACTTGTTTCCTGATTTCACCGGTTCACAAGACAGTCAGATGACTTCCCTCTACAGCCCCCCTGCCAGTCCTCATTTCTCCTGTTTAATCCTTTACTTCCCATCCGAATCAGCCTGACTTCCACATGTGACATGTAGAACTCCCATCCTCCACAGTCAAAGTGGTAAAAACACGTCTCAGAGTGTGTACCGGGTGCCGGTAATTAGGTGGACGTTTCATCTGTTAGTTCATTTTGAAGAACATCAAGACTTATTGTTTAATTCACATCTGAAAAAGAACCATCTGCCCTTGTTTTCTGTGCCACGCTGTTAATGCATGCCTGCTCCATCAGGTCAATCAGAATGAGAACACAACAACAGGAAGAAGTTTCTGAAGGCATCAGCACATTTATTCAGACTGCGGTGTATTAGTGTTTTGCATTTAGTGGTCTTAAAGGGATAGTTCATCCAAAAATGAAAATTTTGTCATCATTTACAACATTTACTGTTACCAAACAGGTGGTTGCATCCATTGGCTTCCATAGTATTTATTTCTCCTTCAATGGAAATCAATGGGTGCCGTCAACTGTCAGATTGAGGACACGCAACAGGAACGAGCGTAATTCATAATTGAAGGCGACGAGCCTTACAACATAAGTTGATTCGTTGATTTTCTGTGTTTCAATATTCTTCTGTGAAATAAAAAAGAATATATTTTTAATATTTGATTGTTAAAAATATCTTCTTTTCTGTTTCACTGAAGAAAGAAATGTTAAAGGTACAATATGCAGGATTTTTGCAGTAAAATATCCAAAAACCACTAGGCCAATGTTATATATTTTGTTTAGTTGATTCTTACAATATCCTAGCCTGGATACCAGCCCAAACCCCGCCCACAACATTTTTTGGTTGGAAAGTTCGGTCTGGACTCGATCCATTGAGGAGAAATTATGATCAGTCAAAAAATGATCGGGCCAATCAAATTGCCAGGGAGCAGTTTCAGCCAGGGATCGGGCCAATCAAAAGCAGTTTCAGACTCACATTCTGACAAGAATATGACGAAGTATGATGAAGTCAGGCTAACAATATCCCAAATGTTTACAACTATTTGTAAATCAGGAGAAAATTGCGATTTTAACCAAAGAAACAGGGCATGTGAGCAGAGGTCCGCATTACCCTGGATTTCCGCCAGGTTTGACCTCATACTGCAATAGTAACCATGGCGACAGACATTGTCAATTGGTTATGCCCGTTATGCCTAGAAGGACGCTCACACTGTTGTTATTTTGTTCAAACATTATGGACAATGGCAAGCAGACTTTGAGACAAAAAGAGGACTAAAACGAAGATCAACATCTTTCCAGATGCCGAGAGCTCCACGCACGCGACTAACTTCGACTCGACAGAGATGCGAGTGTTGCATACTTTATTAGACAGGTGAGCAAATGTACATAAAACTAATCAGTGTTATGTAGTTCAAAATGATGAAAAGTTAGAATATGATCTGTATGTTTTTCACTAATGTTAATCTAGCTTAACTGTCTAAAAATCCTGCCTATTGTACCTTTAACAGATTTGAAATTACATGAGAGCAAGAAAATTATGACAGAATGTGTATTATTGGGTGAACTATTATTTTAAGATGTGGCAGATATGTGAAATATCATCAGCGAATCATAATATTCCTTACCATGTTGAAGAGCTCGAGTTTGTTTTTGACATCCATAAGCACCGGGTCAACACTTCGGACCCTTACTTCTGGATTATTTTCTTGAGCACGGACTCCATTGCCCACCGTTCTTTTATTATAACTGAGAGAAAGAGATAGAAAGAGACATAAACGTTAGGAGATGGTCAGCTGTTATCTGCACCACGAAGCCCCAGCAGAAATTGACCTTTGGTTGAGGTCCCTTGAAAGCTTAAATCTTCAATCTACTGTTTGGCTTTACCCGGATACGGACGGCATTCTGTCCTGACAGCTTAGGAGATCAATATGCCTTGGACTTCGAGATCCCCTGACAGAAATGATGCATTATAAAGTCTAATTGTTGGTGTGTGTGCTGTGGGAAGTGTCAGTTGGAAGTATGTGAGAGTATTGATGAGATAGTGGGTGAGAAAATACTGCTTTGGAATAATAAAAAGAGAAGGAAGGCCATATATGAAAGTTAGAAATGAGGCTAATTAGAGTCTTGTAAGAGGCCATTAAGAAATGTATCTGAACTGCTAAAGGCTCTCACACTCTATAAAGGGTCGATTTTGTAACCAATCCTCCCCTTCTGACAATCCTTGGTAAATTCCCGATTATCTTGATGGTTCTTATTATTTTATCAGATTTTCTTATGGCAAGAGTAGTGTTAAGAGTGATTGAATCTGGTAAGAAGAACATCTGGGCTGCACTGATCTCAAGTAGTAAATTGTTGAATATTTACAATCAGAAATTCTGTTGTGTAGGGGGAACCTCAAAGAAAAACACACTGTAGATTGTCACATGGAACGAAACGACACTCAATCAGAAAGCGAGCTGACGGAAGACCGAAGCATAACATCCAAAACCTTTTCTTTTATCTCGCTCGCTCTCTCATATCATGCTGTTGCAAAAAAAAAATTGCCAATATTATTTCGGAAAGCGTGAATTTTCAACCCACACACTAAAAATACATTATTCATCATCCAATTTTAAGAAGTGACGAGAACATACAAACACAAATAAAAGAAATATGCATATGGGGTTGTGTGTGTGACTGTGAATGTTAACTGTGTGGGTGCTCTTATTTTCAATATTGGATTACAGAGATAAATATGATTAAAATGATTCCTAATGCATGAAATAAACCCATGTTGAGGTCTACCTCCACGCAAACAAACATTAAAGTGCCTTCGCCAAGGGCACAACGGAGATAGATCATGAATCATCCCTAAAATGTACAAGAACAAACACTTCCAACGCCATATAGCATTGACCAGTGGCTGGTTAAATGACCAATGGCTGGTTTGTGTTTTGTTTTTGGTCAAATCTTTATGTCTGGCTCTGAATTGAGTTATTGAATGCCAAACATTTCAGTGGTGTAAACATATTGCAATCCAACAAATATATGTGATTCCTGGATGCATTTATTATTTACAATTCAGCTGGTTGTTATGGAAGCTTGTTTCTGCCACAGAATGAAAAATAAAAAAAAGGTAATTGCGACTTTTTATCTCACAATTCTGACTTTTTTTCTCACAATTGCGAGTTTATATCATGCAAATCTGACTTTACATTTCGCAATTCTGAGAAATAAAGTCAGAATTGCGAGATGTAAAGTCAGAATTGCTAGATATAAAGTCAGAAAATTGCGTGATATAAAGTTGCAATTGCGAGATATAAAATCAGAACTGCGAGATATAAAGTCAGAATTGCGTGTTATAAAGTCAGAATTGCAAAATATAAAGTCAGAATTGCGTGATATAAAGTCGCAATTGCAAGTTAAAGTCAGAACTGCGTGATATAAAGTCACAATTACGAGATATAAAGTCACAATTGCGTGTTATAAAGTCAGAATTGTGTGAAATAAAGTCAGAATTGCGAGATATAAAGTCAGAATTGTGTGAAATAAAGTCAGAATTGCGTGATATAAAGTCAGAATTGCGAGATATAAAGTCACAATTACGAGATATGAAGTCACAATTGCGTGTTATAAAGTCAGAATTGTGTGAAATAAAGTCAGAATTGCGAGATATAAAGTCAGAATTGTGAGATATAAAGTCACAATTACGAGATATAAAGTCAGAATTGCGTGTTATAAAGTCAGAATTGTGTGAAATAAAGTCAGAATTGCGAGATATAAAGTCAGAATTGTGAGATATAAAGTCACAATTACGAGATATAAAGTCAGAATTGCGTGTTATAAAGTCAGAATTGTGTGATATAAAGTCAGAATTGTGTGAAATAAAGTCAGAATTGCGTGATATAAAGTCACAATTACGAGATATAAAGTCACAATTGCGTGTTATAAAGTCAGAATTGTGTGAAATAAAGTCAGAATTGCGTGATATAAAGTCACAATTACGAGATATAAAGTCACAATTGCGTGTTATAAAGTCAGAATTGTGTGAAATAAAGTCAGAATTGCGAGATATAAAGTCAGAATTGTGAGATATAAAGTCACAATTACGAGATATAAAGTCAGAATTGCGTGTTATAAAGTCAGAATTGTGTGAAATAAAGTCAGAATTGCGAGATATAAAGTCAGAATTGCGAGATAAAGTCAGAATTGTGTGAAATAAAGTCAGAATTGCGTGTTATAAAGTCAGAATTGTGTGAAATAAAGTCAGAATTGCGTGTTATAAAGTCAGAATTGTGTGAAATAAAGTCAGAATTGTGAGATATAAAGTCAGAATTGCGTGATATAAAGTCACAATTACGAGATATAAAGTCACAATTGCGTGTTATAAAGTCAGAATTGTGTGAAATAAAGTCAGAATTGCGTGTTATAAAGTCAGAATTGTGTGAAATAAAGTCACAATTGTGTGAAATAAAGTCAGAATTGCAAGATATAAAGTCAGAATTGCGTGATGTAAAGTCAGAATTGTGAGATATAAAGTCAGAATTGCGTGATATAAAGTCAGAATTGCGTGTTATAAAGTCAGAATTGTGTGAAATTAAGTCAGAATTGCGAGATATAAAGTCAGAATTGCGAGATCTAAAGTCAGAATTACGTGTTATAAAGTCAGAATTGTGTGAAATAAAGTCAGAATTGCGTGTTATAAAGTCAGAATTGTGTGAAATAAAGTCAGAATTGTGTGAAATAAAGTCAGAATTGTGTGAAATAAAGTCAGAATTGCGTGATATAAAGTCAGAATTGCGAGATATAAAGTCAGAATTGCGTGTTATAAAGTCAGAATTGTGTGAAATAAAGTCAGAATTGCGTGTTATAAAGTCAGAATTGCAAGATATAAAGTCAGAATTGCGAGATATAAAGTCAGAATTGCGAGATATAAAGTCAGAATTGCGTGATATAAAGTCAGAATTGCGTGTTATAAAGTCAGAATTGTGTGAAATAAAGTCAGAATTGCGTGTTATAAAGTCAGAATTGGGAGATATAAAGTCAGAATTGTGATATAAGTCAGAATTGCGAGATATAAAGTCAGAATTGCGTGTTATAAAGTCAGAATTGTGTGAAATAAAGTCAGAATTGCGTGTTATAAAGTCAGAATTGCAAGATATAAAGTCAGAATTGCGTGATGTAAAGTCAGAATTGCGAGATATAAAGTCAGAATTGCGAGATATAAAGTCAGAATTGCAAGATATAAAGTCAGAATTGCGAGATATAAAGTCAGAATTGTGAGATATAAAGTCAGAATTGTGAGATATAAAGTCAGAATTGCGAGATATAAAGTCGCAATTGCAAGTTATAAAGTCAGAATTGCGTGATATAAAGTCACAATTGCGAGATATAAAGTCACAATTGCGTGTTATAAAGTCAGAATTGCGTGATATAAAGTCAGAATTGTGAGATATAAACTTTCTGAGGGGGAAAAAAGTTAGGGTTTTTTTTTCCCTTAGAATTGGCCTAAGTCACAATTGCGAGTTTATATCTCACAATTCTGAGAAAAGATGTCAGAATTTCGATATATAAACTCGCAATTGTGAGAAAAAAGTCAAAATTGTGAGATCAAAAGTCGCACTTCTGACATTTTTTCTCAGAATTGGGCTTTATATCACGCAATTCTGACTTTATATCACGCAATTCTGACTTTATATCTCGCAATTCTGACTTTATATCTCGCAATTCTGACTTTATATCTCGCAATTCTGACTTTATATCTCGCAATTCTGACTTTATATCACGCAATTCTGACTTTATATCTCACAATTCTGACTTCATATCTCACAATTGTGAGATAAAAGTCGCAATTATTTATTTATATATTTTTTATTCAGTGGCGGAAACAAGCTTCCATAGGTTGTCGACTATAATGTTGGATCTACTGTCATACATCTCAGACTCGTGTATCATCTCATCTGAATATAGTGTTTTAGAATTATCCCTGTACTTTAACATGGCACCATCTTGTGAAAATATGGAAATATATTCCTGATGTGCTAATAATTCCTGATGTGCTATTATAAAAACATTCTACAAGAGTATAGCAGCTCAGAAACATTCACAATGAAAAGATATCTAAACTCATTCCGTATGCTCAGCCTTTAATCTTTCTATTTGAAAATGAATTTCCCCTTATTTCAGCCAACACTGCGACTTAAATCTAGACATTTACCTCATATTCCAAACACACATACAACAAAATAGTCATCAAGACATGCAGTGACATACACAGGCAATCTTTTTCTGCTTTAATGCGATGTCTCAATGAAAAAAGGCTCACTCTCTCACTCTCTCAATGATGGTGTACTAAGAAAGCCTATAATCCCTGGGTGTGACCCAGAGGAGAGAGTTAGAAGACCAAGAATCCTAGAATCCTCCTTACTGAACACACTCTCTCTCTCTCTCTCTCTCTCTCTCTCTCTCTCTCTCTCTCTCCAACAGCTATGTTTGCTCAACATCCTTTATTGCAGGTTCGTTTTGCATTACTGTAATCTACTCTCTCTCTCTCAAAGAGCCAAGGATGAAGAGATTGTGATAAAAGAGGCCAGTCACTTTTCAGCAGCCTTGGATCTGGGATTTTTTCCTCAATTCCGCAAAAAAAAAAAAAAAAAAAAAAAAAAAAAAAGAAGAACAAGAAGAAGAAGAAGAAGAAAAGAGAAATAGTTTTAAGCTGTGATCGAACTAAAACTAAATATACTGGAAAAACTAAGACTAAATTGAAAGCAGAAAAATTAACAGTCATAGAGTGAAAATTAATGAAATTAAACAAATGGAAAATCTATTTTAAATTAAAAAAAATAAACATCTTAGACATGCAGCTTTTTACACATAATGATATGAATACACACAAACAATGATGCAAATGAAAACAAACTTTGAATAAATCTGCAGAAAATAAACATGAAAAGCATCTCTGACAGGATGCTGTCTGGTTCCCAGCATGAAGCAACTCAACAAACATCCCATAATCACTGAGTTCCCAGAGTTCCATGGAAACAATAATGCTTTGAAAATAATGATGGTTGAGCATGAAAAGCAAGGTTGTAAGGTGTTTATTAGAAATAAAAAAGAGACATGCAAAACAAAAGCTATACAATTATGAGAAATATGTTGTAGATTCATCTGCGTTCTTAAAAATGAACAGTCAAATGAAGCCACAATAATAGTTTTCTAAGTTCCTTATGCCATAGAAGAATCTTTTTGGGTCTCTGCTGATCTGAAGAATACAAAACAATTTCAAGAACCTTTTTTAATCTCAAAAAAACTCAAGAACCCCACAGAGCGAAACAAAGAACCATTAAAAAGCCTTTAATCCATCTTCTTGTATAATGTATATATATATATATATATATATATATATATATATAATAATTTGAAAAAAGTCCCAATGTGACAGTATTTGTGAGCGAGAGGAAGAGAAACAGAAATGAGATCTTAGATTGCAAACAGCAGAGCTGCTCTGTAATTAATAGGGCGGCAGAGAGTGAATGAGAACCACTAGAATGTGCAAATCTGATCTGGGTAAATTAGAGGTTTGGAGCGAGATAAACTCGCAGAGCGGGCCGTGACACAGACATGTAAATTACAAGCTCTGCATCCTCTAACTTTCTCAGAATACGCTGCTCTGCTGCCTGTGGAATGGACAGCTCTATTGTCCTCCTAACATCTTTCTCTTTCTCAGAGACACAATGGACGCCTGCCTGCATGAGGACAAACCACAGAAACCAGCAATCACACACCGCCGGGCTGCTATGATTTGAGCTAAAGAGAGGGTGTCGTTCATCTGAAGTGAGATGTCAAAGCCAAGTCTTGAAAGCACAACAAAGAATCAAAATCTATCTATTCATTCTATTCATCTCTCTGTCTATATATCCATCCATCCAAACATCTAACTAATTATACTGTACTCTACACTTTTAGAAAAAGGGGTTCATTGGGGTTCTATATATGAAGCATAGGGTTCTTTACTGCTAAAAGAGGTTCTATAATGACAAGAAAGAACCCTTTTGGCACAAAGGTTCTTTATAGGCTTTTATTCATTCATATATTATACTGTATTATTCTGCAACATTTTGTAGTTGTAATTAAAATATTGTTTATTAAACTGTTGTAGTAACTTAATATCATGATTTTAATCATGCTGATTTTTGGAGGAGAAAAACTGAAATGGCACTCTTTGTGTGATATTGTTTAACTACATAAAATTATATGAATATATACATTTTCTAACCCCCATATCTTGAATTTTGTGATCATTCACATGCATTCATAAATAGATTTTAGGGTCTTGATGTTTGTCAATAATATGAAATATTTTATCCGGAAAAGACAGAACAAATGATAATGAATCAACCCAAAGGGTTCCATAAAGAACCTTTTTCCTGGTTACAAAGAACCCTAAAGTGTTCTTATTATTGAACCCTTAAAAAGTGTATAGAAATAAAAAGTGTAAGTTCTGTAGAACCTTTTGGGGGTTCCAAATACGTAGCACTGATAGAACCTTTTAAGGTTCTATATAGAACCTTTTTTTCTAAGAGTGAACCAAACTATCATAATCCATTTTTTTTAGAAATCCATAAATCCGTCTATTCATCGATCTATTTTTACATAATCATCATCATCTATCCGTCATCTGTCCGTCCATCCATCCATCCAAGTTTAAATGTTCCATCACGACATCATCATCAACCACTTGACAATCAAAGATCTACCAGCAATGAAAGCCAAACTGATATCCCTCTGTTTTTTTAAAACACAATACCATGCACAAATACGTTTTTTGCAATTCAACACATGTAACTATCTACCCAACTGAAAAGCAGTTTCTGTTTTCATGCCATAGTTTTTGTCCAAGAAAATACAAACACAGCCTTAGGTTAAACACGGCAAATCAGGCAGTTTTCCCACTGAATTATATAGGAACTCCATACTGGAACTACACAGTTCATTAATCTCAGATTAATATACGATTATGAAAACAATTATTGTTATCAAGAATCCCAATCAAACTCTTTACGCCTCAGTTTAATTCTCACAGGGGAAGGCCACTGATCTCAGGCTGAGGCTCAGAGTTAGCTCACTGTCTGCTAATGACTCGGCCGTTGGGTTTAATGTGACCATCTGGTTACTGGAACGTTGTTTGGATCCAATCTCTTGTGACATGCCCAGACTCACAGAAGAAACTCAAGACATTTTGTGAGTTCACTTCAGTCTCTGATGAAAAAAAAAAACTACACATATAAGATAACCCAACAGGATCAGGAAATGTCACAAGTCTGATGTTTGAATTAAAAAAAAAAATGTTTGTTTAAATCCATAAATAACACTTTAGGCACAGAGACAGACTTGCAGGCAGTGCCAACCACACATCTGCGCTGAAAACAGATGCCAATCAATACAGACGGGAGACGAGCCAAATAAAACAAGACGTACACTGCTTAAAATAGACAGAGAGGTGAAGAGAAGGAATCCAATAGAGATGGAAAGATCAGGGAGTGTGAGAGGATGAGCAAATGGTGGAGATAAACCACAGAAAAGAGCCCGAGCCAAGCTTGCCGCCCCAAGGGATGATGGGAAAGCAGACTGTGGCTGCCAGTGGCAGGGACAGATGCCCATGTGGCCAACAGCTGCATCGTGTGTGTGTGTGTGTGTGTGTGTGTGTGTGTTGGGGGGGTTGGTTCTCAAGAGAAAAGGATATGGCATTGAGGTCAGCCTATTACACACACACACACACACACACACACACACACACACACAGCTCAAAGCATCAATGTTTCCGCACTGAACATCAGCAGATATGCGTGTTGTATTTTATTGAGTGCAATATCAATAACTCTCTCCATTAATGTTATGCAAACACACACACACACACACACACTGAGCATGATGGGATAAAAAAAAAACAGAGGGAGAGGGTAACTGAAGGATGGAGAGTATATCTGAGGTAATATAAGGAGTGGAAGGTGTGTGGCAGTGCAAGGAGACACACACACACGCACACAATAGCAGGGTTAAGACCTCCCTATATTGAGACATTTACTATTATAATTACTACACTCTACTCCTAAACTATAGGAAACAATTATTTAGCGCTATTGTGAGATTTTTAATTACTATCATTTCGAGGGCATCTCTTAAAGTGGAAGCAGAATATTCAGAAATAATGAATTCTGTGCTGTGGTTCAGGGCGTGGCGGTGGGAACTCATCAAATTAGGATCAAATATTGAAGAAAGGCACTGTAATCAGGCACAAAACTATATACGAGTAGGGCTGTCAAACGATTAATTGCGATTAATCGCATCCAAAATAAAAGCTTGTGTTTACATAATATATGTGGGTGCGCTGTGTATAATTATTTTATATATATATATATATATATATAAACACACACACATATGCTTGTATAGATTTAAGAAATATTTTCATGTATTTACTGTATGTCGATTTATAATTTATATTGTATATAAATATTTCATATATAAATAATATTTTGTATATTTTTCTTAAATATACATGCATGTGTGTGTATTTATATCCAAAATAATTATATAGTGCACCCACATATATTATGTAAACACAAACTTTTATTTTGGATGCGATTAATCGCGATTAATCGTTTGACAGCCCTAGCTACGAGCATTGAGAGTTAAGTGACAAGTTAAAAATTGTCCAACTTTTTAAAATTACATTCAACCAGAAATTAAAAAAATATGTCAAATTACACACAGTCATGTTGTTCCAAACATGTATGACTTTCGTTCTCCTGTGGGACACAAAAGAATATATTTTGAAGAATGTCTTAGCTGTTTTTTGTCCATAATGAAAGTCAGTAATGTTCATTAACTTTAACTGCATGGACAATAAACACTGAAACATTATTCAAAACATCTATTGTGCTCTGCAGAAAAAAAGTAAGTCATACAGTGATGACAATGACATGAAGGTGAGTAACTGATTTAATCATTTAGTCAACTGGTCTGAAACCCACCAACTTGCCTATTTTAACTGTTCTATTGTTCAACAAATTAGAGAGAAATATATATATATATATATATATATATATATATATATATATATATATATATATATATATGAAGAGTTCAGATGCAAAAGCCTCTAAATGCCATTTGAAATTTTCTTCTTTAATGATGATTTTTATCAAACTTGTATATTTAAGTTCAGTAATTTCACTTAAATAACAATTAATAGGTAATTATCATTGCCATTTAAGTGAAATTACTGAACTTAAATATACAAGCTTGATATAAATGATCATTCTAGAAGAAAATTTCAAATGGCACTTAGAGGCTTTTGCATCTGAACTCTTCATATATATATATATATATATATATAATTAAGCAGAAATACATATAATTAAGCAGCACAACTGTTTTCAATGTTGATAAGAAATGTGATTTGAGCAGAAAATCAGCATATTAGAACAAATGAAGGATCATGTGACACTGAAGACTTGCTTCTAAAAATTCAGCTTTGCCATCACAGGAATAAATTACAGTTTAAAGGTCCCCTGACATGAAATTTTCATTTTCTGAGGTTTTTTAACATAATTAGTTCCCCTAGCCTGTATTTGGTCCCCTCGTGTCAAGAATTTTCAATCGGTGTAAACCGAGCTTTGGCTATCTTTCTCTTCTCTGCAGCTCAGACGCGCTGATCTTAAATCTCCCCTATATGACTTCATACGGGGGAAATGTTACCTCCCCTTTCTCTGCTTTGCCCGCCCGGAGAATTTGGCTCGCCCATGAAAAAACACAGGCGATTTTAGTTTTTTCTAGAGAAATAGCTTTGAGATTTGGCTGTTTCCTTGAGAGATATCATGGCTTGCAAACGAGCGAAACGGATGTACAAATGAACACAGTGTTTTTTAGTTCCTTCATCCGAGCCTCTGAAGAAACAATGGGTTAATTTTATTTTCTCTGGAAATGCGCCGACTCAACTCCCAAAGTTTTTTATGGTCCAAACACTTCACCGACGACTGTTTCCTCTACTCAATGACAATTTCTTGACAATTTCTGATGTGCAGCCTAATTGTTCAAGTTTAGACAGGTAAGTTAATCTTTCTCTCAAAATCGTACGAAACTGTGCATCAGTAAGACAAGCCAGTGACTAGAATATCAACTTCACATCGTTTCTTTTAGTAGGATGAAAATCTTATTGAAATTGTGAACAAATTATACAGAAAGCAATCAAAAAACAATCTTTCCACACAGCACGAGTTTATCTGGACAACTCGTTATGAAATCAATGATGCACACTGCACAATGAAGCTCTTACTGTATGTACATGATCGTGTCACATCAACAGACTGTCATCCTTGCTCAATGCTCATCACAGCAACATTTTATGTGATGGGAATAGATTTAAATAATTAAAAAAATTCTCATGATTCGGTAATCTCGATAGCTGTAATAGTAAAAACCTATATTAGCTGTAGTAAAAGTATTCGAGAGAGTTTCACATGTAATATGTAGCTATTTCATATGCAAGCATGTCAGCCAATCACAGCAGTGGCCAGTTACACTGAATCCCACAGCAGACACGCCCCTTCAAACAGAGCGTTCAAATCAGGCTAGGAAAAATGCATTTTATTTCTAAATTATGACTATTTTTGATCTAAAAAAAATATACTAACATTATAAGGGCAACCCAAGAAACATTATGAAATAATAAAATAATCCCATGTCAGGGGACCTTTAAAAAATAATAAAAAAATATAAAAATATTTTTCTAAACTTAAATTTTGCAATATTTCTATTTTTACTGTATTTGGGATCAAATAAATGCAGCCTTGGTAAGACTTTTCGAAATAAATTGTACCCACTCCCAAACAGTATTCTACATGAATCCAGCCAAGATAAAAAAAAAAGAAACCCTCTAAACAGTAAAGCAGTTAAAGGTTCGACTTGTTGAGGCTGTTTTCCCAAGATGGATCCTGTCTGTATACACGAAGTGAACTGTCTTTATAACGTATCTTCTTATTAAACGGTCTGTACACTTACAAAGTTCTCAAAGCTTTGTTTTGCATGTAGGGACCCTGATTATGCTACCGTGTAAGTGTTGGGCTATTTTGAGCCTTGTTAGTGGTATAGCCATTTTTATCCATTACTCTATGCCATACTAGCATTATAAGCTAAACAGTTTTTAGAGATAAAACTCTTTACGTTCAATAATCATGAAAACAAATCTCAGAGAACAGTTGACTATGTACGTAATTAGACCAAAAGTTCATTTTACGCCGGAGTTCTCCTTTAAACAAGTGAACAAGCGACTGAGAGTACAGGAAGAGGATAAAAAAAAAACACATGAGAATCCTATGAGCCTGTTATTCTAAATTAACTGAAGGAAGTGGCTGTTTATGGGAACATTTACTGGTCACTAGTTCTGCCTGGTCACTATTAAAGGCTCTACCCTTAAGCCTGGCTCCCTGGTTGGCCGAGAAACCAATTTAACACACACACACACTAAAGCCCATCCTTGTGTGTGTGACCCTGTGAATGTGGCATTAATTGCTCAGCGGTGACGCCCCATGTAGAGAACTTCCTGTTCTTTGAACTCAACCCAGTGTTTTTAAGGTCTCTTACACTTTCACCATTCCCCTCATAATGTTGCAACAGGTCAGCGGCATACAGCAGTCAATGAGCTCCAGATAACTGTAATGAGGGTGTGTGTGGAGGTGAAAATCCACTGAGATGTGTTCTCAATTATTTTGGAATTTCGGAAGCGAAACCCAGACCTCCCATTTACGGACTGACACACACACGCCATCACTCTCTCTCTCTCTCTCTCTCTCTCTCTCTCTCTCTCTCTCTCTACACACACTAATCATTTAGATGCAGCGGGTGATGTCACTGCCTGAGATTGCATCCCTCTCGTTCTATCTATAGTTGTTCTGCAGCACTATTTCCAGCACTGGGTTTAAAACAAATTCCTGGGTATGCATGGGCAAAGCTAGCAAACTTTTAAACTCACTCCCTAAAGCAAGAGCTGGGCAGAGAGAACAGAGAGAAACAAAGAAACGTGAATAAGAGATTGATGGACAGACAGGCAGATAGATGGATAGATAATCAAATTGTGTAAAACATATCTTAACAGTACAAATAACTCACTACAATTTATTTGACCAAATAGTATCTTACTTTGGTGAATATTTTGAGTTTACATACTATACTGCAGAAATAATATCGTAGTAATAGTAATAATATGCTATTTTAGTGATAAACTATCTTGAGGGGCAACTAAAAATAGGCTCTTTATCGCCCCCTATTGTAGCACAATAGTATTACACTCACACAATTTCAACCTTCAGTTATTTCTTTAGACAAAAGAAAAAAGATGAATTCACTTGTGTGTTCTTGCTATTCCATCTTGTCTGAGTACAAACACAAACACACACAAATGTTAAAAACACACTTGTAAGAGCTTGTTACATGAGCACATCTGGATTACAATGTAATAGAATACTGGCAAACACAAACCAGAAACAGTCCACTATACTATTGTAGTCTATACAGTATAGGTGGTATATTGGCACTTCAGTAATTCAATCACTATAAAAACAAAACAATACAAGGCTTTGTAATGCTTTTATACATTATTAAGGGTGTTCAATCAGCAGGCTTTCCACCAACGTCATAGATCAATAACAAGCTATCAATGCATGCAGTGGATTTGAATACAAATATATCTCCACAATGAAAACTAGATTTAGAAAAGAGTGTTAAACTCCATGTCAACAAAATCACACTGAATATCAATGACATTAGGCCAGATGTGCACAGCTTGTGCCAGCATCAAAGTGATGCCAGTGGCTTCAAGCTGGCACTGGCCGTTGCCAGAAGCTCAGAGGCCAAAATGTTATGACCGAGGGCAAAATTTGGCAGTATGCCATTGAATTAAACACATGGACATATGCATGCCTGCGAACACCTCGCAAGTTTAGAAACGAGTGTCTGAGCCTCTGAGGCAACAACGAACAGGTCAGACATGGATGCCATACAAAAACTATCATGTAAAAAACATACAATAAATGCAGATAAGCTGCCAAAAGTGGTTTAGCTAAATACCTGCAAGAACAGCACAGGTGCATTTTTTCTGGTAACAAACTAAAATTATTGATTGGTATTGTATTGAATAAAGAAAGGAAACGGGTCATAAAACAACCTGGCGTCACTGGTATGAGCACCAATACTTAACATATAAAGTAAATGTGTTAACTGTGAGACCAACACTCCCACAGAGATAACCAAGATTCACACTCAGAAAGTTCCCAAAAACCCATTCTAAGCACTCTGTAATAGTGTAAAAGTGCCACCTAGTGGTAGATAAGGTTATTTGCAAAGTTTTACAGAGAGAATCCCTAACAAAAACAGAGATTTGTCTGATCACAGCTGACATAGTGTTTCGAATGCAAATAATATGGGATGATGCAGAGGATAGAGAACATGCAGAACATTTTATATGAAAGAAAATTAATACTTTTAGTCAGTAAGGATGCATTCAATTGATCAAAAGTGACAGTAAAAGACATGTTGTTGCATAATATTTGAAGAGTTCAGATGCAAAAGCCTCTAAGTGCCATTTGAAATTTTCTTCTAGAATGATATTTTTTATCAAGCTCGTATATTTAAGTTCAGTAATTTCAATTAAATGACAATTCATAGGTAATTATCATTGCCATTTAAGTGAATTTACTGAACTTAAATACTCGAGTTGGTTAAAAATGATCATTCTAAGAAAATTTCAAATGTCACTTAGAGGCTTTTGCATCTGAACTCTTCATTTATATTTAAAATAAATCCTGTTCTTTACAACTTTCAACAAAAATATTAAGCAGAACTTTTGTCAACTTTGATGAGAAATATTTCTTGAATGATTTCTGAAGGATCATGTGACACTGAAAATTCAGCTTTGCATCACATGAATACATTATATTTTAAAATGTATAATATATATATATATATATATATATATATATATATATATATATATATATATATATATATATATATAATATCAATTTACTTTTTATTTTAAATTTTAATAATATTTCACAATATTCACATTTTTTCTGTATTTTTTATTTTTTATTTTTTTTTTTTTTTATTAAATAAACAGCCTTGGTGAGCATACACGGTTTCTTGTAATGGTATAGTGTATAAATGCTGTTTAAATAATACAATATATTTTGCCTATTGCAGTAAAATGTATTTGTTGGTTTTTGGGGTCAGTGTATTTAGCCTGTGGATGGCAGTATAGGCTTTATTTCCCCAGCAGCTGACTGCAGACTGCAGAGTTCTGGGTAACGCTTCCCTTTACAGTCCAGTTACCCATGTAAATACTATGTACTTATTTTAGTAACTACAATTACTGGAAAATAACTAGTACTAACCCTGAACCTACCCCTAAACCTACCTCTGTTCCATGTACTTTCCTTATATTAGCCAGTACTTTCTAGGTAAGTACACTGTAAGTACTGTACTGTAAAATGAAGCGTTACCGAGTTATCTGTATATAAACAAGCCACTGTTCACAGACATTAGAGGGATAATTCACCCAAAAATTCAAATTAACCCATGATTTACTCCCCCTGAAGCCATAGGTGTATATGATATTCTACTTTCAGACAAATACAATCAGAGTTATATCAAAAAATGTCCTGGCTCTTCTAAGCTTTATAATGGGAGTGAATTTTTTTTTTTATATATATATATATTTCCATCAAAGCGCATCAATCCGTGATAAAAGTGCTCAACACGGCTCTGTGGGGTTAATAAAAGCCTTCTGGATTTAAGCGATGCGTTTGTGAAAGAAAAATATACATATTAAAAACTTTATCGACTAAAATATCTAGCTTACGGCCGTACGCACCGATTTAGTGGCTAGTTATTTTTATCGATAATTATACCTCATAATACTCCTATTATAAAGCTTGGAAGAGCCAGGACATCTTGATTGTATTTGTCTGAAAGAAGAATGTCAAATACACATAGGATGGCTTCAGGGTGAGTAAATCATGGGCTAATTTTCCTTTTTGGGTGAACTATCCCTTTAATAGATAGATAGATAGATACTTGTCATTGTACAGTTGTACCATACAATGAAATGTGCGTGTGCAACCTCTAAAACAACACTCACTTTCACAAACACACTCATAAAATAATATATATATATATATATATATTTATTATTATTTTATGAGGTTTTTTTTTTATTAAGACTAATTTTGTACAGAGTTACAGTACAACATGAACGAAGTGTACAGTGGGTGACACGTTTTAAACTCCAGACAGTAGTCAAACTCTGACACAGTCAGAGATTGAGAACCATATTTACTAACTCTCAAACCATTCAAAACAACAGCAGCTTGAATAACGTCCATGTGAACCAATAATTGATGTCAAGTCCCTTTCTATTCATGATAACTCAGAGACAGCGAATAAAGATTGCAACTTTCATAACACTGGAAAATCTGATCACAACTGACATTATGTCATTCAATATATGGGCAGATTCCTTCTGAAAATCTTTGACTGTTTTTATTAAATTTTAAATTATACCAAAACCACTGAAGGGAGCAGCGCTAATTTCTCCATCTCCATCAAATCATCACTTGAAAACAAACCCAAGATATGTGCAGTTCACAGTAAATATAAAAAGTATTCTATAAACGTCTGGTTTATACAGCACAAGCTATAAAACTCACGCTTAAAATTCAGTTGTGAGTCCTCCAAATAAATAGAGCCAGTTTATTAGTAAAAAAACGTTGTCACATTTGATAACTAAACAGTGTATTTAGCACCATAAGACATGAATGACAACAATGTTGTACCTCTGTATAAACGTAGGCTCTTGTTTTGGACCAGTTTGCCTCTGTTATCTCAGAAACCAGTAAAAACAGCACAAAACACACTCTCAGACACACCTGTCATTCACACTGTTTAGAGAAATAGACAACCACACTTCCAGAGAGCAACTTTAACACACCAACAGATGGCAAGTCTACAGACATCTCAAGCATTTAAAGTCCCTGTAATTTCAAGCCCATTTAAACTAGAGTTTTGTGACTTGTAGCCCATGTGTGTTAGCTTTGAGACCATCCAAAAGGTAGCTGATCTGTTGTACGTCGAATCTTAAACGGTTGAAACAGTGAATGGGGGACAATTTTGGCGCAACACCCATTACGGCACAACTGTGTGTAATGGATGTTGTGTTAAAAATAGAACTGTGAAAAATACGAGAGATACAGAACACAGGACACACACGCAGGCAGAAACGCAATACAACAAAATGAGCTTCACTGACTTGTACACTGATAGGAATGCAAAGGAACTAAACTGAACTAGATATGATAATGAGCTGGTTTGAACTAAACATGTATTTACATTTATGTATATATCATATGTATACATTTACACTCTAAATAAATGCTGGGTTGTTTCAATATGGAAATATGGAAAACCCAAATGTTACAGAAAAAAAATTACAAGTGAAAGTTGAAGTTGGGTTAAAATTTGAAATTACATGTTTGGGTTTGTTCAAATATTACCCAAATTTGGGTTCAAACAACCCAGTATATATGTGTGTATATATATATATGCACACACATACACATATATACACTATATAAAATGTAGTTTCTGAAAAAAGAGGCTAGGAACATTCATTGATAATATCAACAGTCTGTTGAAGATCATTGACTAATTCCTGAATTCATTAAGATGAAATTATTTGTGTGGTGCGCAACAGTAATTGTGGGAAATGCAGTTCGCAGAATTGGTTTAATTGCTTTCAGGTCTGGAAAATTCCTCCAAGACATGTGGTTTGCTGCATGTACTGTGGGTTATGGAGTCATCAATTTGTGTGCGTTCAAGTTAAAATCTACTTTCTTTCAATTTGTTTAATCTACAGGTATCAATAGATATTTAAAGAAATGGGGAAGCTACAAATCTACCATGGGCATTTCCTACAATCCAAAAGTACAGTGTATACTGTACACACATATGCATACAAACATTGAGAACCTTCTCTTTGATCCAAACAGAGAGAATGTGGTTCCAAGATTGCAAGGCCACACACCATTCAGCTATTTCTGTACATGTGTGCGACTGAACATAAACTCTGAGAATAACAGGACACGCATGACGAATGCCACATGGAGCTCACAGACAGCTGGCGGCACTTACAGGCAGGTGCACACCCAAAGTTCTCCACCTCCAATTATACCTTAAAATTAAATCAAATAAAACATTAAATTAAAATGTAATAACATTAAATACAAAATATAAATAAAATAAAACGTAGAATGGCTTAAATGTAAAAAAAAGTGAATTGAAGTTATCAAAGTATTAAAAACAACATTTATATTTGAAATAAAAATGCGAGTGTTTGCTCATGCAAAAGTCACCACCATGATGTAGGTGTTGAGGGGGGTAGCCAGCTATGAAATGTTGGCCTCAGCAAGTGCCAATAAATGCATTTCCTATGGGGGAAAAAAAAATGAAGACTGTGTGTGTGATAATCTCAAATCCCCGCAAGTGAGTGTGGGAAAGATCTGCTCTGCTCCATTAAATCCACAGAGAGAGAGAGAGAGAAAAGAATCACGTTTGGTTTGCCATCTTTAATTACTCAGGATAAACGGAGGCGTGCAGGAAAGAGGACAGACCTAAAGAGTATCCTGAGAGTCATAACTCCAGTGAAATAAAGGAATGTGTCATCGGACAGTGAGATGGGGCGGCAGGATGGCGTTTCTGAAGCCCATCTGGTGGATGGTGTGTGTGTCGGAGTAAAGCTGTCCGGGGAAAGATCCAGGCTTACACAGACGTTGAGATGACACCAGCGTTTGAGTCATACAAAGAAAGGCGGAGGTGAGGGTCAAGGACACCGCTGGGACGGGCCTTTCATTTACCCTGCACAAACAAATATGAGCTTTTGTTTCATAACGTCTCCTCTACTGCATTCACCTCATTTCCCTCACGTCCCAGCTGAAAAGACCTGCTGTGTTTAAGACTCATAGGATGCTGGTGTCCACACAAGGCTCCTTGTTTAACCAGTATGGCTACTTTGGTCAAAGTGCTTCACTAACTTAATTAGCTGCAAGGAAGGACAGAAAAAAAGAAAAGGGAAAGAAAGAAAGAAAGAAAATAGGATAGTCTTGCTTAAATTACCAGTTTAGACTACCTCTGAATGGAAAGCGTGCGTCTCAACCAGACTATTTAACTACCAAAACAAGCTAGGCTATTCTAGTCAACCTGTTTCACCATCCAAATTATGTTTAATTCGCTTTGAGGAGAAAGAAAGGGAAGAGAAAGAAGGATAAAAAAAAGTAAATAGCTGTGTTGTTAATTACCAACTTTGTCTAGACCAGTATTACACAAGTAGCTTGTACTTAACTAACAAGCTTAACCAAAGCTTCTTTATTGGGCATCAACAATTGTTGTTTTTTTGGAAGCCACTGGCGAGTTATAAAGTCGGAATTGCTAGATACAAAGTCGCAATTGCGTTTTATGAAGTCAGAAATGCATGATATAAAGTCAGAATTGTGAGACATAAAGTCAGAATTGTGCGATTTAAACTATTCTGAGGGGGGAAAAAGTTATTTTATATCTCACAATTCTGAGAAAAGATGTCAGAATTTCGACATAAACTCGCAATCATGTGTTATAAAGTCAGAATTGCGAGATTTAAACTCGCAATTGTGAGATAAAAAGTCGCACTTCTGTCTTTTTTTCTCAAAATTGCGACTTTATATCTCGCAATTCTGACTTTATATCTCGCAATTCTGACTTTATATCACGAAATTCTGACTTTATATCTCGCAATTCTGACTTTTTATCTCGCAATTCTGACTTTATATCACGAAATTCTGACTTTATATCTCGCAATTCTGACTTTTTATCTCGCAATTCTGACTTTATATCTCGCAATTCTGACTTTATATCTCGCAATTCTGACTTTACATCTCGCAATTCTGACTTTATATCACGAAATTCTGACTATATCTCGCAATTCTGACTTTTTATCTCGCAATTCTGACTTTATATCACACAATTCTGACTTTATATCTCGCAATTCTGACTTTATATCACACAATTCTGACTTTTTATCTCGCAATTCTGACTTTTTATCTCGCAATTCTGACTTTTTATCTCACATTTCTGACTTTATATTACACAATTCTGACATTATATCTCGCAATTCTGACTTTATATCTCGCAATTCTGACTTTTTATCTCGCAATTCTGACTTTATATCACGCAATTCTGACTTTTTATCTCGCAATTCTGACTTTTTATCTCGCAATTCTGACTTTATATCTCGCAATTCTGACTTTATATCTCACAATTCTGACTTTATATCACGAAATTCTGACTTTATAACGCAATTCTGACTTTATATCTCGCAATTCTGACTTTTTATCTCGCAATTCTGACTTTATATCACACAATTCTGACTTTATATCACGCAATTCTGACTTTATATCTCGCAATTCTGACTTTATAACTCGCAATTCTGACTTTATATCTCGCAATTCTGACTTTATATCACGCAATTCTGACTTTATATCACGAAATTCTGACTTTATATCACGAAATTCTGACTTTATATCACGCAATTCTGACTTTATATCACGAAATTCTGACTTTATATCTCGCAATTCTGACTTTTTATCTCGCAATTCTGACTTTATATCTCGCAATTCTGACTTTTTATCTTGCAATTCTGACTTTATATCACGCAATTCTGACTTTATATCTCGCAATTCTGACTTTTTATCTCGCAATTCTGACTTTTTATCTCGCAATTCTGACTTTATATCACACAATTCTGACTTTATATCACGCAATTCTGACTTTATATCTCGCAATTCTGACTTTATAACTCGCAATTCTGAGAAATAAAATCATAATTGCAAAATATAAACTCGCAATTGTGAAAAAAAAGTCAGAATTGTGAGATAAAAAGTCGCACTTCTGTCTTTTTTCTCAAAATTGCGACTTTATATCACGCAATTCTGACTTTTTATCTCGCAATTCGACTTTATATCACGCAATTCTGACTTTATATCTCACAATTCTGACTTTATATCTCGCAATTCTGACTTAATATCATGCAATTCTAACTTTATACCTCGCAATTCTGACTTTATATCACGAAATTCTGACTTTATATCTCGCAATTCTGACTTTATACCTCGCAATTCTGACATATCTCACAATTCTAACTTTATACCTCGCAATTCTGACTTTATATCTCGCAATTCTGACTTTATATCACACAATTCTGAGAAATAAAGTCATAATTGCGAGATATAAACAACAATATGTAACAGCAATTGTGTTTTGAATGCTACGTTACTTCATCAGAAAATTTTGATTCTGGGCTATTACTAGTTCACCGGCACCAAACCAAAATAAAACATCCTGGACATTCATACTGCTCTAATCTGGTCTTTTCAGCATGGCTATCCTATTTTTCTCCTCTATACTCTTATTCTTTGTTTCCAGTATTCCCAAAGCTAATGAAGCGAGCAGAAGCAGGAACAGGAAGCGTCTTTATGGTCAGTGCTCTAGAGGAGAGACGTTCCCCTCTCCTCTCAGGTCCTGCTCCTCTGGCTCTCTGATCTGCCCACGGGGAGAGTGTCAGAAAACTGATCCTTTTCATCTCCTCCAGGGCTCCCTTCTGATCCCTGTCTCTCCTATTTATTTGATTTCCAAGACACTGTTTGATGACTCAGAGTCTCTGCCGTCCAATTCACTGTTTGCTGTTCATCTTTCTCTCTCACTGAATCATCACTCCTTTGATTCATAGCGGCACTGTCCTGTGCAAAAGGGGAGAGCTCCATGTGACTGCTAGGAAAGTGGACTAGATGATGTAATGTATTTGAATTTAGTGGTCCATTATTTTGAAAAACAAATGGGGGAAATCACATAGTGACCAAGGAAACAAAGTCCCATCTTTCAATTAAATAAGTCAAAAGGGTATTCAATTGAAGTTCTAAGTGTGGGGGACCCCTCCCAAAATTGTGAGCCTATTTAGAGCTGTTTTTGCACAGAACAGAAGCCACATTTAAGCTGCAAATATACTGGCGCCATACTTGGTTTCAAAATAATGGTAAGCAAAGACTGTTGATTTGCAAGCACACCAGACTGAAATATAGGCCTACATAGGCAGCTTCAATTATACAACTACTCTTATTTAGGTTTCGGTTAAGAGTCTTAGTGAAGAGTCTTAGGGTGTATTCACACCTGCCTTGTTTGGTTCGATTGAATCGAACTCTAGTTCGTTTGCCCCCTTGGTGCGGACCTTTTGGGCAGGTGTGAATACAGCAATCGAACTCGGGTGCGAACCAAACAACCGAACCGAGACCCAGCTGAAGAGGTGGTCTCGGTACGGTTCCAAACGAACTCTGGTACGGTTCGTTTACGGTGTGAACATGAACCGACCCAATTGCAAGAAAGCACTGCGTCGAAAGAGAATATTGCGCGTCTTTCTGCACGTCTTTCTGCGCGTCGTGTGTGAATGTCTAATCGCGCAAAGATGCAAAAAAAATATAATTTGCAGTTCACCACCTTTTGGTGGTGGTTGACGAGTTTCCCCCTTAAAGCGAGTGCCGAGAAAAATTCTATATAAATGTAATGAATTATTCCCAGATAGCAAATTGACATTGAATCAACGTGGAAACAACGTCTCTCATGACATTGAAACAACGTTGATTTAGCTCATCGAATTAACGTTGAACCAACGTCAGACGTGGCATTCTTTAAAGCTAAATGAAAATCGAAAATTGGTTTGCTTTCATAACGTTGAAACAACGCGTTGATTTCAAGTTGATTTTCCGTTAGTTTTGAAAGAATGACGCGTCTGACGTTGGTTCAACGTTAATTCGATGAGCAAAACAATGTCAGATCAACGTTGTTTCGATGTCATATTTCCACGTTGATTCAATGTCAGTTTGCTATCTGGGTTATTATTATTAATATAAGGATAGTTACAATACAAGGATGATGATGCGTTAATTTACGTTAAACTGGACAAACTTAATCGCAAGCGTTAACATTGACAGCACTTGTTAGTACACAATAAGAATCTCATTATTTGAATGAGTGAACATAGCCCCTCTCTATGAATGAAAACTTTATACCTTCTCCGTCTTCTGTGCAGTGCCACTTGTAACGCAAAGTTGAGATGTTGCCCAGAGATAAAAAAAAAACAGAAGGTGGTCGAATGAAAAGATGCACGAGAGACGAGAGTTGTCCTCGTATTTCCCCGCGTTTATAGAGCCACTCAAACGTTACACTCGTCGTCTTCTCAAAATCCGAATTACAACTTCGTATAGATGACATTGTATCATTGATACTCATTAGTTTCTTCATATTGCGTTTGTACAGAATTAACACAAAATTAGTAAAAGAACAAATATTGCAGTATGAAATATATGGAAATATCTCCATGCTGAGCCTTTTTTGCACTTCCTGATTTCCCTTGAGAATCCTTGTCCAATGAATGGACGACCTTAGCACACGTGTGGTTTGGTTTACAAATTTTGGTTCACTTGCAAAAAGAGCAGTGTGAAAGCGAACCGTACCAAAAAAATAATAATAATAATTTATTTGGTCCGGACCAAAGCAAGTGAACTATCGGACTTTCCTGGTGTGAATACACCCTTAGTGAGTCTTGATTAGTTCATATATTGGGAACACTTTATAATAAGGTTAATTTCATTAACATCACTCAATGCATTATAGGCATCATGAACATTTAACACATTTTGCAGCTTTTATGAGGTTAATGTTAATGTATATACAGTGTATTGGTTAATATGACAGACAAGAACTCAAGAGTTGTCAAATCAGTTGATATTTCACTGGTTCACATCCTTCTGTTACACTGTCTGAGAAAATAAATTAGGTTGGATAGCTGTCAGCTGGTAAATTTAAGTACACAATTAGATAATACCAAGTTAGGTCAACCAATTACCAAGCAATGCTTCATTTTGTTCAGTCTGGGGTATAAAAAGGTCACATTAGAAAAAAGAAAAAAACACTCAAGCAAAACATGGTCAGGTCAAAGTGTCTGGTTAATTTGTGGTCCTAAATGTATACATTTTACTGGTAGTCCACTGTATGAGGAGATTTTGAGTATAATATGTTATGGTTTACTTTATTTTCCTTACATAAATTAACTACTGTATGGTGTCCTGTGTCGGAATAATTTTTGGTTTGACAATACATTTTTATAAAGAATCAATCGAACTAATTAACTGGAAAAATAAAAGCAGACTCAGTATTACTCAATGGCAGCACTTATTAACAGATCATATTACTAAAGAAAAACAGACGGCGACCCTTAAACACAAATTAACTAAATTCAAACAAATGTTTGGTTCCATTTCAGAATCATTAAACATTTATGTGCCCTAATAGGTGAATTAGAGCCTCACCAGTTACCTATGTTAAATATATGAGACGCATACCATGCATATTAATACTATCGAATACCCAATGAATATACTTTAAATCTGAGTTAACATAGCATGGAATGGGTAGTTGGATTAAAGACATGTGACATACTCGTGGTATTGCTCTGCATTTTAATCTTGCATTGTATTAGTTAGCACATCGCGTATGTGTAGGGCGTGCGTAGGCCTAATAATATAATTTATGTTAATACCTCTTATTATGCTTCTAAATATTCTTCTTGTTATGTATTTAAATCTTGCTATTATTAAATTTCCTAAGGTCTGTAGGTGGGTGTAAGTGATGTTATGCGTATGAACGTCGGTATATATGTCTAGGCTTCATTATGTGTATGTTCGTGGGCCAATGTATATCGTATTTATTTTGAATGACATTTAATTATTGATGTATGAATTGTGTGAAGGTCTTTTAAGGCATGATCCACACACGTCTAGCTTATAAGTATGTCATCAATTATTAGTAAATGTGTGTATATGAGTGTTTATACCAGTGTACATGTATACAGGCTCGTGTGTATGTATGTGTATGTATATGTATGTGTTAGTGTGTGGGTGTGTGTAAATACGGGTATGTGCGTGATGAATATATATACATGTACACAAATTTTTTTTTTTTTTTTTTTTTTTTTTTTTTTCTCGCTCTCTTTTATTTATTTTTATTATTTTTTTTTTCTTTCCCATTTTTCTTCCCCCCACCCCCCCTTTTACACCTGGCTAAAAATGCATAACTCAAGACTACAACCAGTGGTCATTTAAAAGTAATAACAACAATAATAATTGGACTACATCCAAGCACGGGCAGAGACACGACCGGATCATGATCCAGTGATCCGGACGGTCCGGCCAATGTGGTTTGGTAAACTCCTCTCAGACACTTCAGTCTTAAAGTCTTAACCATGTGCAGGCAGAGACGCAGCCGGGTCATGCACAAATGATCCGGAGGGTCCAGCCATTGTGCGTTGGTGTTAAGGGAAAGGAGAGGAGGAGGAGAAAGAAAAAGAAAAAAAAAAAAAAAAAAAAAAAAAAAAAACATTCAGGAGAGCAAGGTGCAACTGCAAAAGTGAAATCAATATGCAATAGCCATTTTAACTCTTCATCCTCCCTATTTTTAATTTCTATTTTTCTTCCCCTTTGTTTTTGTTGTTTTTTTTTTTTTTGTTTTGTTTGTATAATCTTTGTACCTTTTTTATTTTATTTATTTATTTATTATTATTATTATTATTTATTTTTTTTTTTATTTTTTTTTTTTATTATTATTTTATTTTTATTTTATTTTATTTTATTTTATTTTTTTTTGTGTATGTGTATATGTAGGTATGTATGTATATATATATGAATGTATATCTATGTATATGTATGTATATGTGTATGGATATATGGGTATGTGTGTAAATATGCAGATATGTGCGTATGAATATGTATGCACGTGTATGGGTTTATACATGTAGGTAAGAGAGATATAGATGCATCCGTATTGCCATCTGTCGATTTTGATTGTATATTTGTATACGTTGGCTCACTTTTCTCCTTTTGTATTATTATTTTGTTTGTTTCTATGTTCATTTGTTTGTCTGTTTGTTTGTTTTTTTTTTGTTTGTTTGTTTTTTTCCTCTTACTGTTATGTTTGTTTACTTGTACTCTTTTTTTATATTGATTCCTTAATAAAAAAAAAAAAAAAAAAAGAATCAATCGAACATTGATAGGAACTGTCTAAGGACAGGACTATGAGAATTCACCTCACAAATATATGCAGATAAGAACACAACATTCATCCAATAATTGCTAAAATGACAACAACATGTGGCTGTTTCTGGTCTGGGCAAATGAAAAGCGATAACATTTTTAAAATTCTTCCGTCTTGCCACATTACATTAAACAGACTTTCCAATTGTTTTCCCCCCTCTCTCACTCTCTTTCTCTCTCTCTCTCTCTCTCTTTCTCTACGAGGTCAAAAATCCAACCAGACTGACTAACTCCCAAATGAACTCGGCATCTAAACTACAGCCCTGGCACTGATGAGCCTGTAATGTCTCGCCCATCTTTTCTACGAACTTCTGATTTTCAACAGCATGTGTGGATCGTATCCGAAGGGCCCTGAGGTGATGTTATCGGATCTGATTCAGCCATGCGTCTCTGGAATGAAATGTGGAATAGAATCGTCTGTGTCCCTCCCTGGATTGATTCAGATAATTAAATTCAGGGTCTTATATAAGGGGAGGATTGTTTTTGTCCTTTCGCCAGAAGCACCAGAACGTGCAAGTCTCACGGGTTCCAGAACGCAGAGCATAACAAAGACGTGAGAACAGTGTTGTTAATTAGAACAAAGCAAATATAAAGGCTGGAAAAAAGCAACAAGGACCAATAGGGAACTACAAACACGCTCATCAGGGTTAATCAACTAAGAAAACAACCAATTAAAGCTAATTATACACCATACCTCTAAAACAGTCCAAACTTGTGATGAAATGCAAAGCTTTTTTTCTATTTGTCAATGTGACTGCAGTGGCCGAAAACAATGAACTACTCAAAAACGTACTTGTGTGTGTGTGTGTGTGTGTGTGTTCTGGTCCACAGTCTGAACGTGGGTCATGGGAATGGGTCGGGTGTCTTCTTTCCCAGTGTGTACTGAGCTGGCTTGGCTAATATTGTTCAATATGACCACTTATCTCAAACTCACACATATATTAAACTAGCTATCTAAGTGAAGACATACCAAAGACTTTAAATAAATGTCATAATTACAACCCTGAACCCAAAATACTCTTTTGGGTAACACTTTATTTCAAGGGGTGTGCATAAGACTGACATGACACTGTCATAAACATGACATAACACCTGTCATGAACATGAAGGAGTCTTTATGAATGTTTATGACTGTTGTCATTAAGTGTCATTCGGTAAATTATGACACTTTTAATGCAAAGTTGACATTGTTTAAAATGTCTTTGTTACGACAACTTGACATTAACAAAGACAAAAATGTCTTGATTATGACAACTTGACATTAACCAAGAAATCATAACATGTCACAGATATGTCATAACAGGTCTAATTATCAAACTTAAAGAAGTTATTTAGCTTTGTGTTAATATTACATTACCCTGTCATATGTGGTTGGTTTTGACTTTGGCCGTCAAGACAACATTATAACTGTGTCATGAATATTTAACTTGTCCTCAAGTAAAGTGGAACACATTGTACTAGTTATAAAGATGTCATTAAGGGTTATTACACTGTCAAATGCTTTAACAACAGTGACATTAATATTTCCCCTTACCTCAAGTAAAGTGGAACATGTTGGAGTAGTTATAAAGATGTCAGGTTGACAGGTTATGATTTCTTGGTTAATGTCAAGTTGTCATAATCAAGACATTTTTTGTCTTTTTTAATGTCAAGTTGTCATAACAAAGACATTTTAAACAATGTCAACTTTGCATTAAAAGTGTCATAATTTACCGAATGACACTTAATGGCAACAGTCATAAACATTCATAAAGACTCCTTCATGTTCATGACAGGTGTTATGTTTATGACAGTGTCATGTCAGTCTTATGCACACCCCTTCAAATAAAGTGTTTCCGATGTCTTTGTTATGACACCTTGACATAAACCAATACATTATAACCTGTCAGTGTCTTTATGGTGTTATGGTTTATGTCAAGATGTCATAACAAAGACATCTTAAACAATATCATATTTGAATTCAAAATGCCATTATTGAGCGAAAGACACTAAATGACAGTTGTCATAAACATGCATAAACCCTATTTCATATGTCATGTAATGTTATGAAGGTGTCATGCCAGTCTTATGCACACCCCTTCAAGTAAAGTGTTACCAATAAAATTAAATATCTGCTAACCCAAAAGATAATTGGATTTTTATTTTTTTTTTTTAATCTAAAGGAAGAACTTTCATTCTAAAGCCGTCATATTGAGCATCCCCAATTCCGGAATTTCTCACAACCCAGACACACGAAATCTGAATTATCAACACATTGGCAGTCTTCACCGAAGATGACTTTAAATTTGTCTCTGGTGTGTGATCTGTGGATGAGGGCCACACACAGAGGAAGAGACAGAACATGGAACTGAGATAGTGAGTCAGAGGAAAGAAGGAAGCAGAGAGAGAGAAAAAGAGAGAGGATCACGGTGACTGAATAGCTTCCAGATGTGTGAATGGTAAACAACTGGTTTGTTGTGAGGGCACAACAATTTGTGGCATTCAGAATCTCTGACCAAACATCCCCAAATCCTGCAGAACCATGAGCAGTGAATGGACACGCATGGACAGACACTCACGTGGACGCAAACACACAATCGCTTTGTCGCAGTTTCATGACTGATCTCGACTGCTGAGTATTTCCAGAAGCCTGGCATGTAAGAGTTGAAAACAATGAGAAATCAAATCACCATCCCCTCTGACATGCTTTGAAGTGATCTGTGCATGAGCATGAACCTTCACGTACATAGATTTGACCAGGGGCGTAATTTGCGGGTGGGACGGGTGGGACATGTCCCCACCACTTTTTGCCAAGGTCGATATTGTCCCCACCACTTTTTAAAAGTTCTCGCGGCACGAATAGCTAACAGTAGAAATAAATAAAACATCTCCAACTGGCAGACCAGTCATTTCGTTCGTTTGTAAAATAAAAGAAGCGATCTAGCCCTGAAATTTGTTGTTTTTTAAATCAAGTGATCAAAGTGCTCCTTGCCGCCTGCGATCGGTGGCGCGGTTACAGTGTATCTCGTGGCTCACGCACAGTCTTCACATGCATGCGCGCTTCAATCCGTTTCGGAGACTTTTTGTTCGTTCCGGTGCAGAGCATGTGAGCGGAGTGGAGCTCGAGCGGGCGGATCTTGGACAGAGCGCAGAGAGGGGCATTTTTTAAAGGACGGAGAGTCGCCCTATTTCCCGCTCCAATTTCGCTTCGCTCACACCACGAGTCGGACTCCACGTCTTTTCCCCGCCTAGCTCGCATTGTGTTCAGCATCCCAAGCGGGTCTGCAAGGGCAGAGAGGGTTTTCTCCGCAACAACCGCATGAGTCTGAAGCCTCAGACATTGTCCAAACTTGTGTTCTTGAAGGTGAACTTTCTTTCTTTCTTTCTTTCTTTCTTTCTTTCTTTCTTTCTTTCTTTCTTTCTTTCTTTCTTTCTTTCTTTCTTTCTTTCTTTCTTTCTTTCTTTCTTTCTTTCTTTCTTTCCTAAAAGTTGGACAATGTAACCCATTTAAATTGTAATGTGCACTCTGCGCAAAAGTTCAGTTATACGAATTTTGGCCTAATAGTTCATTTAGCATACTTTTAAAACGTTTATGTAGCCTACAGTAGGCATCTATCCTGTATATTTTTATTTATAATAAAGCCCATTGATTCGTTTAATTTTACAGCATTTTTTTGTACAATTGATAAGCATAATTTTATTAGGCTATTTGTGCGCGCTGTGCAAACGTTTAGTTATCAAAATGTTGGCCTAATAGTTAATTTACTTTGTAAATAAAATGTTTATGTAGGCCTTTATTTTTTACATTTTTGTTTATACACTTATTTTTTATCTTTATTTATATTATTAGGCCCATTTATTCGTTTAATTGTACAGCAGTTTGTGTATAGACAATGGATAGGCTATAGCCAATTTTATAGGCTATAAGCCAATTTAAATTTTAATCGTGCGCGTTCCGCAAAAAATCATCAAAATTCTGGCCTAATAACCTAGTTAATTTACTTTTATGTATATTTTTGTTTATATAATTTTTATTCATATTATTAGGTCACTTTATTCGTTTAATTTTACAGGACTTTCTGTAGGCCTATAGCATAGGCTATTCCACTGGACATGTTGTAAAGTCGGATCTATGTTTTATTCACGTGTATCGTGATTCATTCGTTTATACACATGTCCCACCCACTTTTTATAACAAAGTTACGCCACTGGATTTGACTGATGAAGAGATGCGACACCATTACAAAGAAAAAGACAGGCTAACATCCGTGTGTGTGAGTCTGTGCAATATTTATTCTCTCTGTATGGGTTTTGCTCCATGTATTTAGAGGGCACATTCCCAGGCTGGGCGTTGGGATTTTCTCCTCCACTGTTTCCCACACAGAGCTCACAGGAGGCCCTTTGTTCCGGCTCCAGGCCGCGGGGGACCCAGATTCAGCACAGCGGCCCTTGAGAGACCTCCCCGCATTCTTCTGCAGGACGACCCCATCCACACCTCACCTTCAGAGGTTGTCACTGCATTGTAACGCCAGGAATCACTCTGGTCTATCTTGTCTCTCTCTGGCTAGTTTCGCACTGACAGTGATTTGTTTCAAGGAGTTTTGGTTATTTTAAACAACATGAATGACTTTTAGTGACTAATTTGCCTAATTTTTTGCCTAACAACTGAGCAATGATACAGTGACTACAATTGGGAATGCGGACCACGGAGTTCACCACTTTTTACATGGAAAAAAAAAAGTACAGAGACCCACTTTAGAGATCTAAAGTGATGAAATTGCTGTCACTGCGAATAAAACAAAAGGATGGTTTCCTTAAAATTAACATTTTGTCGTCATTTACTCACTCTGATGTTGTTCCAAACCCATGTCCAACAAGAAAAAAAGACGCCTTTGACTTTCAGTCCATGATTTTTTTGTTTCACATAAAGTCACACTGGTTTTGAAAGACATGAGTGCGAGTGATGACAGAACTTTCATTTTTGTGTGAACTATCCCTTTAATTGTCCACTTTCAAGACTTTTTATTCTAATTATTCGGCCATAACTGCAAAAAAGCAATGGTACTGGTACTTGCTGTACTAATGGATGTAAGTACTCAGCATTATAGTTGACCTTTGACAATTGTGTCCAGAACCCAGCACTCATGTACAAAGACAGAAGATTTCAAATCCTGTACTTCAGGAGGTCATTCAGTTTGGACTTGGGTTCTGGGACCAGTGGGCGATTATCAATCAGTCTATTCACTGGTGTGGTTTGGTTTTCCGAAGTGGAGAGGAAAGTTCTGGTGCGTATTTTTTTTTATTATTTGACATATTTTTGTCTCCAAATTACTGTGGAACAGATTCACTTCAAAAAAATGTGCTAAAGTGCACCACAGTGATTGTTTATGAATTGTCCCTTAGATTTGAACCGACAGCCTTTTGGTTCCCAGCTCAGATGCTTAGCCATTACACTACACCTTCCAACTAAGCAAGAACTGTGGTGAAAAATGATTGATTAAACTATACAAAGTGAAACTCTTGGAGACAGCAGAGAACTAGGAGCAACACCAACCCAAATGTGAAAGAGCATCCAATAAGGTCAAATATAAAGAACCTGGATGATTCATTATGCAATCTGCTGAAAAATACAGCTAAATCCACTGTAAAGTAGTTTTATTCTAACTGGTCTAAACAAGTCTAAACATTCACATTCAAATATTAATTCCAAATAGTTAAAAAAAAATGCTACAATTCTTTTTGGATTGTTTCTGTTCAGCATCTCGCTGACAGAAAGACTGTTCTGTTGGAAACAAATTGTTAAGCCAAATTTCAAAGACTGATTAATTGTGAGGGGGAAAAAAAGAAAGAGACAGAAACAGGGATGAAGAAAAGACAACTTTTTTTTTGTTTTTGGACTGCAGTAGAGAGTGTGTTTTTACTGGAGATCAAAATCCTTACATGCTGCTTTAAGTCAACATGAAATCTAAATCGACCCTGTTTGCTTTAATACGCGTTCCCGGTCTTATGGGAATGATTCACTAGTTGCATGATTTTCCACACTCAAAGAAAAAAAAAACTTTTGTATGTAATTTTACACAAAAATGTTCTAATTTGCTCCACTTTAGAGATAACTTTTCTGTCAAAAGTTATATTCATATTATTATATGTACTGTACATAATGCTGAAAGACTTAAAGTAAATACCAGAGTGCACATATAATTCAACACAATAGTCTACTGTATATCAAAGAACCATACTATTACCATCGAACACTATGGTACCACACCAGTACTTTTAACAAGGGCATTAATTATTTCTATCCATCTTCCTATTTCTTTCTCTCTCGCTCTCTCTCTCTCTGCATTGTTGATGGCCAGGATTTGGTTGGTTACTATAGAGACTGATGGGAGGAGGGGCAACCACATTTGGGTACAAGGGGACGGAATGAGTGGGAGCGAGGGAGAGAGAGAATATTATCATAATTGCATGTTCTGCTGATGGTGCTTAAGAAGTGAAGCCAACAGGGAAATGAAACACAGATCGTCGTTTGCCACGTGACCTCTCTGAGAATGAAAGAGTGATGGATATGAGAGAAAAATACTTTCTATGGGCCACAAACACCACAAAACAGCCTCTGAGTCAAATCACTTGGAGACAAAGAATTTGGGGAGAGAGAGAGAGAGCGGGAAGGTAATGGAAAAAAAGAAAGAAATCAAAATCTGCCATCTCAGACATCTCCTGGCTGTTAATGCAACAGCAATCCTCTATGCTGCCTTACATCGGTTAAGTCGTTTGTCATTGGTCGTTAAGGTGAGTTATCTTTTGAGGCATGAAATTGGAGCCAGACACACTTTCTCAAAGTAAACACTTCTCTTTGAGGGGCAACAGATTTGTTATAAATCTATTAGGCGTCAGTCAGTGCGGCCCAAAGGTAATTTCTTGTTAATGGAGGAGCTATGTGGGTGTGTTTGGCTTTTCCATCTGTACTTTCCTGAGTGATTATTTGCAATGATGTGTTTCTTTTTTTCTTGAGAGCTCACATGCACATACTAGACCCGCGCCAGATGGGACCCGAGTGTATAACCGGGTTTACCCTGCTGAAAAAAACCCCACTTAAGTACATGTATGTGGGCCTAGTATGTGGATGGTTACTGCTTAGACTAGTCTTAAAAGTTAGTCATCTAATTTTTTCCTTCAAGACTAGTCCTAATTTCTTTAAAGACAGTTATATTGTCTAATCCATTTGGAATTAAAAATAATTACCGCTTGGTTACCAACAAGTTGGTCAAAATAGTTCTTAAGACACAGTCTTAACATAAAGTGGCTAAGTTTATGCAACTTGCCTCTGGTCTTCCAGCCTATTTCAAGCCCAAAACCCATCTAAAACAAGCAAACAGACCAGCATGACCAGGCAAATGGAGACGAGCAAAGACCTGCAATCTGAGGATATCTGAGGCTGGTTTAAAGGAGTAGTTCACTTTTAAAAAAACTTTTGCTGATAATTTACTCACCCCCATGTCATCCAAGATGTCCATGACTTTCTTTCTTCAGTTGAAAAGAAATTAAGGTTTTTGATGAAAACATTCCAGGATTTTCTCCATATAATGCACTTTACTGGTAACCAAACGGTTCAAGGTCAAAAGACAGTTTCAGTGCAAACTGCAAACTGTTCAAAGGGCTTTAAACGATTCCAGACGATGAAAAAGGTACTTATCAGGCGAAACGATCGCTCATTTAAAAAAAAAAGAAAAAAGTTTATGTTTTATAAGCTCAAATGGTCGCCTTGCTCTGTTCTGTGATGCACGTTCGTGACTCTCCTGTTCGAACTCGTTCATCAAAATGAACAAATCTTTTTACGTGTCATTTGGTTCATTCAACGAACGAAATGAACGAATTGACTCGGAAAAAGATTCGTTCATTTTTAAAAGTGAACTACTCCTTAAAGTTATTATGTTACGCAGGGTAAAGAAACATGTAAATATTTAGTTCTAAATTAAAACGTAATGTGTTGTGCACTCACATGCACACAGTCCACATTACAGAGTCCTAACCAGACTCGAAGTAACAAGTTTCAGGTGCAAAGTAATTAATTTGTACACTCAAACTGTGAATGACTCACCTTTTGACCACATTGTTTCCACTCCAACACGTGAGCTCATCGACGCCCATCTCTGCTTCGCACAACGTCTCTGGAAGTATGGCGAAGAAGGACTTATAACGAGAGATGTAGGCCGTAAACTCCCTATAACACAAATCAACAAATAAACAACACATATAGATCACAAGCGATAAATACCATTATGAAAAAGGGTTTTTAAAAGTTTTGAAAGACAAAACTTAGAGAAAGATTTTTTTTTTTCGCAAACAGTTTTAAGAACCTGTTTTGAAGTATTTAATTATATGATATTATATTATTCAAAGGTATAGTTCACACAAGAATGAAAATGCTGTCATTAATTACCTTCATGTCATTCCAAACCCTTTATTCATCTTAACACAAACGAAGAGGTTTTTTTCAGGTCCCATTGACAGCTATGCAACACCAACTTTGATGCTTCAAAAAGGTCATAAAGGTGTCATAAAAGAATGAATTGAGAGGTTTATTAAAAAAAAAAAGTTCTGATGAGGCGCGATTGCTTCATATGAGGAACAGATTAAATTTAGGCTTTTATTCAGATATAAACATGCATCAACTCACACATCAGTTGTGGTAAACGGAAGTTCAATCATGCTTGCTTGACATGCGAGAACCAATGAGGTTCATTCTTGTATTTCGCAGAACGTTTGAGCTTCAGCATGAACGAAAGCCATATGGGTTTTTGAGCGACATGAGGGTGAGTAATAAATGACAGAATTTTCATTTTTGTGTGAACTAACTCTTTATGTCTATAAACAATAAAATAAAATAGACTTGGAGGATGGAGCATGGAAGTGGGTAGTTACAGGTCACATGCTTAGTAAGGAACCAATCAGGCATCCCAAATTTACAATTACAAAGGCTCTTTTCACACTTAAATTTGTTTGCTTGATCTGAACCCAAGTTCAATTCCATCCCTCTCCCATCAGCCCATGTTTTTAAACGTTTCTGTCATCCAGAGTCGATAACGAACATCAAATTCTGGTAAGATTAGTGGTTCACATGCAAAAATTAGGCCACACTGCAATTGTAACAAATGTGAATTATACTGGAGTCCACATGAACCACAGTCCAAAACATTTTTTTTTGAGCAGACCTGGGTTCAACCATTCAGGTTTCACAACAAACAAACAAACCAAACTCTAATGACAAAGAGACTAGATCAGCACTAAAAGTACTAGTGTGAAAACACTAACTGGTAAGGCAATAAGTGTGTAGAAAAGAAGCGGAACTCACCTATATTGTTCAAGGTCAGCACACGCGCAGACACACATTTTAAAGAAAGATAAATGCAATTTTTAGTAAATGCATTCATGCTTACCGTGCAACATTTTTCAGAGTTCTACCTCCATCGCTCTTGAGGTTTCAGAGGGAGTGAACTGAGAACGGTCAAACCCCCAGTACAAAACAATGGAACAGTCCAGAGGAGGATGAGGCAAGCAGTTTGGAGGGGAGGACAGAAAGATGGAAGAACCAAAGGGCAACAAAACAGGGGGAGGGGATGATGGTGAGAGAAAATCATGAACATGGAGAAAATTAAAACCACTCATGCACATGCAAACCAGAACCTGGAAGATGGGTTATAACACACTAGCAATAAAACTCAACAACGACCACCA
>NW_024121843.1:2583172-2612607 GCF_016745375.1 Pimephales promelas | reverse complement strand
GTTGTCTAAAGAAAATATCTAATTAATTTTATTTAAGCCTAAAATTCACAAAACCGTTATAAATCACGAAAACAAAACATATTCAAAATAGTTCTTTCAATTCTTTCAATAGTTTTTAATGGTCAGATGGTCAGTTTTTAATTAGAGATGGGAGGAAAAATATTAAGTCTTATATTAAATGCTTTTGAGTTTTCCCGCAACTGTTTTGCGTTCCCCCAAGAAACTTCATTTGCTCGCAAAATGTTCCCAAGAAAATTTGCGTCCGCTTGAGTGAACACAAAGTTTCTATAGGGGGAACGCAAAGGTTTTCATTTATTCCTGTGATTGCAAAGCAAAAATTTTCTTGCATTTTTGATTGATTAAAAATACCTCTAAAATAAAAGCTTTACACTAAACAATAAGATGTCTGAGATATAGATATAGCAGTTAGGGCATGTTCTCCAAAAAGAGCAGCGGTACTCATGGGTGACATGAATTCAGCTTGTAATTTCCTGATCTCATTTCTGCCCCCTTCTCCTATTCACGCTATTCATGTATAAAATGAAACAAAAAAAAAGCACACAAACCATCAACCTAACGTATGGCTATCCCAACGCATTCTCATCCTTTAGCGTCATATAGAACGCTATATGACAAAACGACGCTATACTACGCACATGGCACCCGTTATCGTTAATATAACACACGCTGTGATGGTTAGGTTTAGGTGTGGGGTAGGGTATGGTAGTCTCATATTACGCTAAAGGATTTATGACGCCTTGGGTTCGCGTGAATATTAACGATAAAGGGTGCCATGTGCGTAGTATAGCGCCGTTTTGTCATATAGCGTTCTATGTGACGCTAAAGGATGAGAACGGGCTGGCTATTCGCACAGTATTTTACTTTCCATGAGGGCAGTGGACAGGGAAAGTAAAAAAGGGGAAAAAAGCTTGACGCTGGATGATAAAAAAAACACGAAATCTGATCTGACTGTTCAGACTTTCCAAATCTGATTTTAATCGGATTTCAAACCACATACAGATGTGGTTTGTATCAAATCCCGTGTTTTTTTCTGCTGTTCAGATTACAATATTAGAAAAAAAATCTGATTCTTGCTGCCTGTCTGAACAAAGCCGATGTAAAAACATCTTGCTTGTCCAGCTTTTAAATGATAATATTTCATGTGCTAAATTAAGTCATCTGTAAGTTCAGAATGGTTCCAAAACTGGATGCATGAGGATAGAAATAAGGTCTCTCTTTTCCACCGTGGAATCATCCAATAACAAATCAGGTACTTTGTAAATGTTTTTAAAGCACTAACTCCTAAAAATATACCATAAACCACTCTAACCAGAAACCTTAAAAGACCTCAGAAGCTCTCTCTCACACACACACACACACACACACACACACACACACACACACACACACACACACACACACACACACACACACACACAGGTCCAGTGGAATGTACAAGATTAAATTCCTTCCCATATGCACTAAACTTTCTATTCACCACAAAGCCCAGGTTTCCAGAGTGACCGATCCTCTTTTAAGAACAAGTCGAGGTGTGTGTGTGTGTGTGTGTAAGTGGCTAATAGTTCATGCTGGTTTGTTGAACAAACCCCAGCAGGGTTCAAGAAAACACATTCCAGGAGTTAATGACCAAAATGAGGGTAAAATATTACATATTTACCACACCCTGGCATCCAGTGAGGGAATGAGAAAGAGGGAGTGAAAAGGGAAGAGAGACAGACAGAAGGAGGGAGAGGGAGAGAGAGAGAGAGAGAGAAAGTGATCGGGTTTATAAATCTGTGTGAGAGCAGGACAATGGCTCACTAGAGAGCTGACAAACATGCAAGAAGACATTCTTAAGACATTAAAGGCCAACAGAGGAGCAGTGTGTGCATGTGTGAGGCCAAGCTTTCTTTCTCACGACTCCCTGAAGAGGGTTTTTTGCTGCTTAGATTGAGCTCTTCGCTCTCATGAACACACACACACACTCACACTGGTGTGTGTAGTTGACAGTCTCACTCTCACACAGCTAGACTCCATCACCTCATGAGGACCAGTACAAGAGACTGCTGACAGAGAGATGGAAAGAGAAAGAGACAGACATAATAATGGAGAGACAGACAGACAGATAGAAAGACAAACGTTACATAGAGAAACAGACAAGTAATAAATAAATGCAGCCTTGGGGAAAGAAGGGAAAGAAGGAAAGAAAGAAAGAAAGAAAGAAAGAAAGAAAGAAAGAAAGAAAGAAAGAAAGAAAGAAAGAAAGAAAGAAAGAAAGAAAGAAAGAAAGAAAGAAAGAAAGAAAGAAAGAAAGAAAGAAGAAAGAAAGAAAGAAAGAAAGAAAGAAAGAAAGAAAGAAAGAAAGAAAGAAAGAGCAAGTTAGAGCAAGCAAGCGAAAACAAGAGCGAGTGAGCAAAAGAAAGAGAGATAAAAAATAAAGAGTGGGTGAAAGAGTGAGCGATTAAGTGAGAGAAAAAGCGAGCAAGAGAAAAAGCAAGAAAGAAAGGAGGTGTGACAAACAGCAGTGAGTATGAAAGCCAAAGAATGCCCTCTCTTTTCTCCCTGTCACGTCTCCAGCTCTCATGTTAGTGACATCCACTCCTGAAGGAAAAGAGATTTCACAGACATAAGAGCGCCTGGCAAGCACAATCAGATTTTCTGCGGATGCAAACTTGGATGGAGTCATTAGGGAGTCATGATTTCACATGCAGCTTTGTGAAATATTGTCCATCAGACAGTAAAAGAACATGATAGAACACTGTCAGGAGAGGCCAGTGGGCCATCAGAAGCCCGTGAGAGCTGAACATCAGATTATCAACTGAGATTCACAGAGAATAAAGCTGTATGGAATGAAAAAGAACCAGACAAAATGAGACTAGAGGAGAGATTAGTGCAGAGGAGATGTAGGGTCCAATGAAATCTGTTTTATTTTGTACTCAAATTCCATTTATTTTTTTCCCAAATTCCATTTTTTACGAGCCCATTCTCACTCCCAAGGCGTCACTTAACTGACGCCTTGGGAAGCATTTGGACATGCTTCAATATCTGACGCTTTAGGCGGCCTTTAGCGTCAGTTAGATGACGCCCTAGGATCGCGTGTACCCTACCCCCACCCCACACCTAAACCTAACCGCGTCCTCTAACTGACGCTTTTCTTTAGCGTCAGTTAGATGACGCCGTAGGATCGCGTCATGTAAGTGACGCTAAAGGGCGCCTAAAACGTCAAATATTGAAGCATGGTCAAAGGTGACGCCTTGGGGTGAGAATGCGTTGTATATATATATATATATATATATATCCTTGCAAAATATTATTGATTAAATATGATCCTTCTGGAAATAATCTTGTGTACAATTTTTTCATTAGCGTTTGGTCCAACAGGTTAACTAAAGGGCTCCCATTTATTTTATGTATTTACAAAAACAAACAAACAAACAAACAATTAATCTAATCAAATTTTAAAGCTATAAAACTTGAGGCAGTTTGTCTAACTAAACAGCATCCACAAATTCCACAATCATTTAAAATGCAAGAGAGAAAACAAAACAATTCCTCACAGACTAAATGAATAACATATTTACATTTATGCCTATTCATTTAGCAGAAGCTTTTCTCTGAAATGACTTGCAAATTAGTTGAACAGGACAGTACAGGCTGGAACAGATGTGAAACATTCATTAGTCATTTAAGTGCTCTCATATTCATAACCCTCACAGCTAGACGCTAAAGCAATAAGCCTAATAGACCGCGCATACGGCATGACACAAACATTATTTTAGAAATCAGTCATTTTTTTTTCCAAAACAAAGATCTAAACATATTAAAAGAACATGAACAATACTTGTTTTGAGATCATTTCATTGTTTTCTTGCCACATTGACAAATATGATATTATTTAATTTTGCTTAAATAAATGTATCTTAATGTTTACATATTTGATTGAAAAAAATGACAAAATACTGATTAAAATGTTTGTTTGTTTTTTTGTCTGCAATAGAATTAAGCTAAAACTGAAATATTAATCACAGTAAACAATTCTACCACTAAGTCCTTCATTAACCTAATTATATGCTGCTTAGCTACTCGCATTAATATGAATTCAACTAATGTGTAGTCACTGTCGTGCATTTATCGGATTAAGTGCGATGGCATTGAAAGTGGCTCATTTAATCCCTTTTTAATCTTCACTTGACTTTTGTTGATATTATGCCCAAATTAAACTCAGATATGTTCATATGTGATGCACAGCAGACAGGGAGTGTTGAGTGAGCTCTTTATAGAGCAGTAGATCTCTCTACCCACTTCAAACAGTGTGTTTTGTTCTCCCTGAGGCCTCAGACAAGAGACAAGCCTTTGATACAGAAAACGACTATGCTGCGGTCACACACACCTGATACCCTGCCGATACAGAATGGACCGTTAAGAAAAATACAGATCAAGTGATCATGATCAAAACACACATTTGACCCCAATCAGACAGATGACTAAAACAATCAACACTGCAGAGTGTGTGTGTGTGAGTGTAAGCATACGGATAGGGTATTTAAAGGTGAGTATTTCAGCACCAGGTTGTAACAAATGAAAAACAACAGTCAGAACGAAAAGAAAAATATATAAAGGTGTCATGATTCTGAAAATGAGCATCATTTACTCGCCCCTCATGTTGTTGCAAAACTTCTTCCTTTAAAAGAAGATGTAAGGCAATGCTGTTCTGTAACATACATTGACATTTAATGCAATCATGCTGTCAAACTCCAAAAAACGAGAAAAAAAAAAGGACCCAAGCACTATATTTGAAGCAATGAGTCAATACGAAACTTACTCAAGAGAAAAACTATCCCTGCCCCAAAGCTCCAACATTTCATGTGTAATTTAAACAAATTTGAATATACACATAATAAACAATGTAACCTCCTGGGGTCTGATGTGTTTTCCGGGCTCTGGGGGTGTTTTGACATGCTCTGACATTTGTGCTTATTTGAGTTAATTATAGCACTGTATTCAGCACAAACACAATAATATGTGGGTCAAAAATTAACTTTTCCATTAAGAGGGAATATTTATATTTTCCTTTTTTGGAATTGCGCTCTCACACTGATTTGCCCGGTTTAGTATATTTGGCCCTATACCTCACACAAAGCTATCCAGTTTTTTACCACTTACATTCATTGTTTTAAAAGAATGCCTCTTGCCAAACCTCTCCTTTCATGTTCCATGGCAGAAAGTCAGTCATACAGGTTTGGAACAGCATGAGAGTGAAAAAATTTCTGACAGAATTTTCATTTTTGGGTGAACTATTTATTTTATTGATGTGGTAGCTCCAGAGCAAAATCCACACAAATGTACCGGCAGTCCAAATAGGATGGCTAATAAATGAGTTTTCTGTAATGCAGACTTTTTGGACAGCAGGTGTTAGAGAACAGTAGTGCCCGCAGGTCAACACTAGCAAAGCCTGGTCTAAATGTGAAAACCTCTTCTCCGTACAGTCCACTTTTACACTCATGAGTGTTGAAAAACACACACCATAAGAACAGAGATGCTATTGAGTCTCCACACCCAAAAGCAGCTGTGCCGCTGGCCTGTCCTCCAGATTCCATCAGGGATATTTACGGGGAATTAGACATATTTATTAAGCTTTAACAGGAGGGGCAACACAAAAGATGCAAAGAATACGTCTCTAAAAATGATTTCGAGCTACTAGAGTGAAAAAAAAAACTTCCCTGACAGTTTTCAAGTAAGTGACTATCAATGACAACCAGGAAATCACCTCAAGCCTCTTGACTTACACTTTTATACACACATTAAGTCACTGATATGAGTGTGTGAGTAACACAGTCTCATCCCAAAAAGTCATATAACTGACGTCTTGGGACGTTTTTTGACCGTACGTCAATATCCGCCTTTTTAGGGCCCCCTTAAACGTCGGTAGATGGTGATCCCGGGCCGTCATGCAACTGACGCTTTACCTTTAACGTCAGTTAGGTGACGGGTTAGGTTTCGGGTTAAGTTTAGGTCTGGGGTAGAGTTAGGATCCAACCCGGTCTCACCCCAAGACGTCATATAACTGACGTTTTGGGACGTCTTTTGACCATACGTCAATATTCGCCTTTTTAGGGCCCCCTTAAACGTCGGTAGATGAGGTTATGGGATCCTAACTCTACCCCATACCTAAACCTAACCCTAAACCTAGCCCGTCACCTAACTGACGTTAAAGGTAAAGCGTCAGTTGTATGACGGCCCGGGATCGCCATCTACCGACGTTTAAGGGGGCCCTAAAAAGGCTGATATTGACGTATGGTCAAAATACGTCCCAAAACGTCAGTTATATGACTTTTTGGGATGAGACTGTGTTATAGGATCCCATGCATAACCTCATCTACCGACGTTTAAGGGGGCCCTAAAAAGGCGAATATTGACGTATGGTCAAAAGGCGTCCCAAAACGTCAGTTATATGACGTCTTGGGATGAGACCGGGTTGGTGTGAGAGAGTCTACAGTATGTGTGTATGAGGCCATGTCCACACTAATACGCTTTCGTTTAAAAACGTGCATTTTTCTCTCCGGTTTGGCCTTCCGTCCACATTGAGACGGTGTTTTAAGTCAATGAAAACGTAGCTTTTGGGAAACGCTCTCCAAAGTGGATAAATTTGAAAATGCTCTTTTCGCGTTGTAGTGTGGACTGTGAACCCGGAGGTATTTGAAAACGATTACGTAAGTTTAGTCATGTGATGTTGTACCAATAGATATTCATGTTTACCGGTATTGTGCTATTCACTTTTGCACTGTTGCTACACTCTTCATATCACAGTCCTGCACAGATGACAGAAAATGTACTCACATTTGCTGTCCCGTGGCAATGCAGGAGAGCAGTTGCGTTTTAGACCAAACATATGGTGACTGAGTGCATGCGACCTGGACGCGTCAGTGATGGTGAGATATTTTGCTAAATAAAATTGTGCTGTTTAAAAAATTGCGTGATAACTTTATTATTTATTTTTCCACATGTATCATCTCGGAGAGCTTTTGTGAGGTGGTTTCATGCATGCGCAGTTAGGTGAATTTAGAAGTTTCTCATCCACACTGAAACGTCGGAAAACGCATGAAAACGCTAGTGTGGATGGAGAGTGTTTTAAAATGAAAAGGCCACTTTTAAATGTATCCGGATTAATGTGGACGTAGCCTGAGGCACACTGAACCATTTTACTATCACTCCAAAAGAAGGTGCAAAAAAAGGAATGAATGAATGAACGCACAAAATAGAAAGTGAGAAGGAAACTGCAATGGAAAGTATGAGCAGATCGAATAAAGGATAAAGAAAGAGCATTAGAAAGAGCTGAAGAGAAAAGAGTTAAATATAGATACATAGAAAAGGAAAGACTAAAATAAAGAAATAAAGAGTGAATTAAATAGAGTTTAATCTATTTAATCTATAGAGTTTAATCTACGAAAGAAAGAAAGAAAGAAAGAAAGAAAGAAAGAAAGAAAGAAAGAAAGAAAGAAAGAAAGAAAGAAAGAAAGAAAGAAAGAAAGAAAGAAAGAAAGAAAAAGAGAAAGAAAGAAAGATTGATTCAAAGTGAGAGGTTGGACAGACTGTTGCCACACAGCGCCTCAGGGGATTCTGGGAAAATCATCTTTTCTTCTGAAAGTCTTTCAGTGTCCGTCCTGATATTAGCATGACAAAAACAGCGCTTTACCATCCAACATGCCCTGTTTTCTGAACCTCTGCTCTTTTCAGCTCTCTCGTTCTCTCTGTCACTCTCTCCGTTTCTTTAACCACATACGCCCCTCTTCTCTTCTCTGTAACACTAGAAAAAAACTCTGGTGCTTTTAACTATTCTTAATCAGCATAGGAAATCAAATATTTCTGTTGAGAAATCTCTCACCATCTGGGAAAAAGAAATTCATAACTTTATCGAGGTGAAACAGGGGTGAATATGAGAGAGAGAGACATACAATAAACTTATGTTCTTCCCTTATCAGTAATTTTCCATAAATGATTTCATTTCTCTGTTAGTTTAAAGGCAAGTCGCAAATAAGTGATCTGATGGCTATCAGATATGACAGATATCAGTTGAGACGGAACAAAACAGTCAAACCCAGAACCGTAAATTGACTTTAACAAAACAATACCATTTTCCATTCTACATCATGTTTTTCTTATTCAAATCAATAGAAAAATAGATAATAACGAACTAATAAACATAACTGGAGCTGTTTATATATTAGCAACACTGCATAACTAAATTATAAATCCATTTACAGCTTATGATCACTTTGACTAACTGGATCCTTTTCATTGTATTATCAAACCGAATACAACTATGCATGTGTTCCAAAGTCGTTGTGTATATACTGTATGTGTGTATTAGTCCGCTATGTTCTCACACTTGTTTCCTGATTTCACCAGTTCACAAGACAGTCAGATGACTTCCCTCTACAGCCCCCCTGCCAGTCCTCATTTCTCCTGTTTAATCCTTTACTTCCCATCCGAATCAGCCTGACTTCCACATGTGACATGTAAAACTCCCATCCTCCACAGTCAAAGTGGTAAAACACGTCTCAGAGTGTGTACCGGGTGCCGGTAATTAGGTGGACGTTTCATCTGTTCATTTTGAAGAACATCAAGACTTATTGTTTAATTCACATCTGAAAAAGAACCATCTGCCCTTCTTTTCTGTGCCACGCTGTTAATGCATGCCTGCTCCATCAGGTCAATCAGAATGAGAACACAACAACAGGAAGAAGTTTCTTAAGGCATCAGCACATTTCTTCAGACTGCGGGACGACAACACGGTCTGATGTGATTATTGTTGGAAAAGTTTTTTTTTTTTTTTTTTAAATAAAAGTTTGCAAAAACAAAAAAAATAAATTTGCAATAAATCCAACAATGTATTAGTGTTTTGCATTTAGTGGTCTTAAAGGGATAGTTCATCCAAAAATGAAAATTTTGTCATCATTTACAACATTTACTGTTACCAAACAGGTGGTTGCATCCATTGGCTTCCATAGTATTTATTTCTCCTTCAATGGAAATCAATGGGTGCCGTCAACTGTCAGATTGAGGACACGCAACAGGAACGAGCGTAATTCATAATGGAAGGCGACGAGCCTTACAACATAAGTTGATTCGTTGATTTTCTGTGTTTCAATATTCTTCTGTGAAATAAAAAAGAATATATTTTTAATATTTGATTGTTAAAAATATCTTCTTTTCTGTTTCACTGAAGAAAGAAATGTTAAAGGTACAATATGCAGGATTGTTGCAGTAAAATATCCAAAAACCACTAGGCCAATGTTATATATTTTGTTTAGTTGATTCTTACAATATCCTAGCCTGGGTACCAGCCCAAACCCCGCCCACAACATTTTTTGGTTGGAAAGTTCGGTCTGGACTCGATCCATTGAGGAGAAATTATGATCAGTCAAAAAATGATCGGGCCAATCAAATTGCCAGGGAGCAGTTTCAGCCAGGGATCGGGCCAATCAAAAAGCCCTTTGGAGCAGTTTCAGACTCACATTCTGACAAGAATATGACGAAGTATGATGAAGTCAGGCTAACAATATCCCAAATGTTTACAACTATTTGTAAATCATGAGAAAATTGCGATTTTAACCAAAGAAACAGGGCATGTGAGCAGAGGTCCGCATTACCCTGGATTTCCGCCAGGTTTGACCTCATACTGCAATAGTAACCATGGCGACAGACGTTGTCAATTGGTTATGCCCGTTATGCCTAGAAGGACGCTCACACTGTTGTTATTTTGTTCAAACATTATGGACAATGGCAAGCAGACTTTGAGACAAAAAGAGGACTAAAACGAAGATCAACATCTTTCCAGATGCCGAGAGCTCCACGCATGCGACTAACTTCGACTCGACAGAGATGCGAGTGTTGCATACTTTATTAGACAGGTGAGCAAATGTACATAAAACTAATCAGTGTTATGTAGTTCAAAATGATGAAAAGTTAGAATATGATCTGTATGTTTTTCACTAATGTTAATCTAGCTTAACTGTCTAAAAATCCTGCATATTGTACCTTTAACAGATTTGAAATTACATGAGAGCAAGAAAATGATGACAGAATTTGTATTATTGGGTGAACTATTATTTTAAGACGTGGCAGATATGTGAAATAACATCAGCGAATCATAATATTCCTTACCATGTTGAAGAGCTCGAGTTTGTTTTTGACATCCATAAGCACCGGGTCAACACTTCGGACCCTTACTTCTGGATTCTTTTCTTGAGCACGGACTCCATTGCCCACCGTTCTTCTATTATAACTGAGAGAAAGAGATAGAAAGAGACATAAACGTTAGGAGATGGTCAGCTGTTATCTGCACCACGAAGCCCCAGCAGAAATTGACCTTTGGTTGAGGTCCCTTGAAAGCTTAAATCTTCAATCTACTGTTTGGCTTTACCCGGATACGGACGGCATTCTGTCCTGACAGCTTAGGAGATCAATATGCCTTGGACTTCGAGATCCCCTGACAGAAATGATGCATTATAAAGTCTAATTGTTGGTGTGTGTGCTGTGGGAAGTGTGTGAGAGTATTGATGAGATAGTGGGTGAGAAAATACTGCTTTGGAATAATAAAAAGAGAAGGAAGGCCATATATGAAAGTTAGAAATGAGGCTAATTAGAGTCTTGTAAGAGGCCATTAAGAAATGTATCTGAACTGCTAAAGGCTCTCACACTCTATAAAGGGTCGATTTTGTAACCAATCCTCCCCTTCTGACAATCCTTGGTAAATTCCCGATTATCTTGATGGTTCTTATTATTTTATCAGATTTTCTTATGGCGTGATAGTGTTAAGAGTGATTGAATCTGGTAAGAAGAACATCTGGGCTGCACTGATCTCAAGTAGTAAATTGTTGAATATTTACAATCAGAAATTCTGTTGTGTAGGGGGAACCTCAAAGAAAAACACACTGTAGATTGTCACATGGAACGAAACGACACTCAATCAGAAAGCGAGCTGACGGAAGACCGAAGCATAACATCCAAAACCGTTTCTTTTATCTCGCTCGCTCTCATATCATGCTGTTGCAAAAAAAAAAATTGCCAATATTATTTCGGAAAGCGTGAATTTTCAACCCACACACTAAAAATACATTATTCATCATCCAATTTTAAGAAGTGACGAGAACATACAAACACAAATAAAAGAAATATGCATATGGGGTTGTGTGTGTGACTGTGAATGTTAACTGTGTGGGTGCTCTTATTTTCAATATTGGATTACAGAGATAAATATGATTAAAATGATTCCTAATGCATGAAATAAACCCATGTTGAGGTCTACCTCCACGCAAACTAACATTAAAGTGCCTTAGCCAAGGGCACAACGGAGATAGATCATGAATCATCCCTACAATTTACAAGAAACAAACACTTCCAACGCCATATTGACCAGTGGCTGGTTAAATGACCAATGGCTGGTTTGTGTTTTGTTTTTGGTCAAATCTTTATGTCTGGCTCTGAATTGAGTTATTGAATGCCAAACATTTCAGTGGTGTAAACATATGCATTTATTATTTACAATTCAGCTGGTTGTTATGGAAGCTTGTTTCCGCCACAGAATGAAAAATAAAAAAAGGTAATTGCGACTTTTTATCTCACAATTCTGACTTTTTTTTCATGCAAGTTTTTATATCATGCAATTCTGACTTTACATCTCGCAATTCTGAGAAATAAAGTCAGAATTGCGAGATGTAAAGTCAGAATTGCTAGATAGAAAGTCAGAAAATTGCGTGATATAAAGTCGCAATTGCGAGATATAAAATAAGAACTGCGAGATATAAAGTCAGAATTGCGAGATATAAAGTCAGAATTGCGAGATATAAAGTCACGATTGCGTGTTATAAAGTCAGAATTGTGTGAAATAAAGTCAGAATTGCGAGATATAAAGTCAGAATTGTGTGAAATAAAGTCAGAATTGTAAGATATAACGTCACAATTGCGTGTTATAAAGTCAGAATTGCAAAATATAAAGTCAGAATTGCATGATATAAAGTCACAATTGCAAGATATAAAGTCACAATTGCGAGATATAAAGTCACAATTGCGTGTTATAAAGTCAGAATTGTGAGATATAAACTTTCTGAGGGGGAAAAAAGTTAGGTTTTTTTTTTCCCTTAGAATTGGCCTAAGTCACAATTGCGAGTTTATATCTCACAATTCTGAGAAAAGATGTCAGAATTTCGACATATAAACTCGCAATTGTGAGAAAAAAGTCAAAATTGTGAGATCAAAAGTCGCACTTCTGTCATTTTTTCTCAGAATTGGGTTTTATATCACGCAATTCTGACTTTATATCACGCAATTCTGACTTTATATCTCGCAATTCTGACTTTATATCACGCAATTCTGACTTTATATCACGCAATTCTGACTTTATATCACGCAATTCTGACTTTATATCACGCAATTCTGACTTTATATCACGCAATTCTGACTTTATATCACGCAATTCTGACTTTATATCTCGCAATTCTGACTTTATATCACGCAATTCTGACTTTATATCACGCAATTCTGACTTTATATCTCGCAATTCTGACTTTATATCACGCAATTCTGACTTTATATCTCGCAATTCTGACTTTATCTCGCAATTCTGACTTCATATCTCACAATTGTGAGATAAAAGTCGCAATTATTTATTTACATATTTTTTATTCAGTGGCGGAAACAAGCTTCCATAGGTTGTCGACTATAATGTTGGATCTACTGTCATACATCTCAGACTCGTGTATCATCTCATATGAATATAGTGTTTTAGAATTATCCCTGTACTTTAACATGGCACCATCTTGTGAAAAATATGGAAATATATTCCTGATGTGCTAATAATTCCTGATGTGCTATTATAAAAAACATTCTACAAGAGTATAGCAGCTCAGAAACATTCACAATGAAAAGATATCTAAACTCATTCCGTATGCTCAGCCTTTAATCTTTCTATTTGAAAATGAATTTCCCCTTATTTCAGCCAACACTGCGACTTAAATCTAGACATTTACCTCATATTCCAAACACACATACAACAAAATACTCATCAAGACATGCAGTGACATACACAGGGAATCTTTTGCTACTTTAATGCGATGTCTCAATGAAAAAAGGCTCACTCTCTCACTCTCTCAATGATGGTGTACTAAGAAAGCCTATAATCCCTGGGTGTGACCCAGAGGAGAGAGTTAGAAGACCAAGAATCCTAGAATCCTCCTTACTGAACACTCTCTCTCTCTCTCTCTCTCTCTCTCTCTCTCTCTCTCTCCAACAGCTATGTTTGCTCAACATCCTTTATTGCAGGTTCGTTTTGCATTACTGTAATCTACTCTCTCTCTCAAAGAGCCAAGGATGAAGAGATTGTGATAAAAGAGGCCAGTCACTTTTCAGCAGCCTTGGATCTGGGATTTTTTCCTCAATTCCGCAAAAAAAAAAAAAAAAAAAAGAACAAGAAGAAGAAGAAGAAGAAGAAAAGAGAAATAGTTTTAAGCTGTGAACGAACTAAAACTAAATATACTGGAAAAACTAAGACTAAATTGAAAGCAGAAAAATTAACAGTCATAGAGTGAAAATTAATGAAATTAAACAAATGGAAAATCTATTTTAAATTAAAAAAAATAAACATCTTAGACATGCAGCTTTTTACACATAATGATATGAATACACACAAACAATGATGCGAATGAAAACAAACTTTGAATAAATCCGCAGAAAATAAACATGAAAAGCATCTCTGACAGGATGCTGTCTGGTTCCCAGCATGAAGCAACTCAACAAACATCCCATAATCACTGAGTTCCCAGAGTTCCATGGAAACAATAATGCTTTGAAAATAATGATGGTTGAGCATGAAAAGCAAGGTTGTAAGGTGTTTATAAGAAATAAAAAAGAGACATGCAAAACAAAAGCTATACAATTATGAGAAATATGTTGTAGATTCATCTGCGTTCTTAAAAATGAACAGTCAAATGAAGCCACAATAATAGTTTTCTAAGTTCCTTATGCCATAGAAGAATCTTTTTGGGTCTCTGCTGATCTGAAGAATACAAAACAATTTCAAGAACCTTTTTTAATCTTAAAAAAAACTCAAGAACCCCACAGAGCGAAACATAGAACCATTAAAAAGCCTTTAATCCATCTTCTTGTAATGTATATATATATATATATATATATATTTGGAAAAAAGTCCCATTGTGACAGTATTTGTGAGCGAGAGGAAGAGAAACAGAAATGAGATCTTAGATTGCAAACAGCAGAGCTGCTCTGTAATTAATAGGGCGGCAGAGAGTGAATGAGAACCACTAGAATGTGCAAATCTGATCTGGGTAAATTAGAGGTTTGGAGCGAGATAAACTCGCAGAGCGGGCCGTGACACAGACATATAAATTACAAGCTCTGCATCCTCTAACTTTCTCAGAATACGCTGCTCTGCTGCCTGTGGAATGGACAGCTCTATTGTCCTCCTAACATCTTTCTCTTTCTCAGAGACACAATGGACGCCTGCCTGCATGAGGACAAACCACAGAAACCAGCAATCACACACCGCCGGGCTGCTATGATTTGAGCTAAAGAGAGGGTGTCGTTCATCTGAAGTGAGATGTCAAAGCCAAGTCTTGAAAGCACAACAAAGAATCAAAATCTATCTATTCATCCTATTCATCTCTCTGTCTATATATCCATCCATCCAAACATCTAACTAATTACATATACTGTACTCTACACTTTTAGAAAAAGGGGTTCATTGGGGTTCTACATATGAAGCATAGGGTTCTTTACTGCTAAAAGAGGTTCTATAATGACAAGAAAGAACCCTTTTGGCACAAAGGTTCTTTATAGGCTTTCATTCATTCATATATTATATTATTCTGCAACATTTTGTAGTTGTAATTAAATTATTGTTTATTAAACTGTTGTCATAACTTAATATCATGATTTTAATCGTGCTGATTTTTGGAGGAGAAAAACTGAAATGGCACTCTTTGTGTGATATTGTTTAACTACATAAAATTATATGAATATATACTTTTTCTAACCCCCATATCTTGAATTTTGTGATCATTCACATGCATTCATAAATACATTTTAGGGTCTTGATGTTTGTCAATAATATGAAATATTTTATCCGGAAAAGACAGAACAAATGATAATGAATCAACCCAAAGGGTTCCATAAAGAACCTTTTTCCTGGTTACAAAGAACCCTAAAGTGTTCTTATTATTGAACCCTTAAAAAGTGTATAGAAATAAAAAGTGTAAGTTCTGTAGAACCTTTTGGGGGTTCCAAATACGTAGCACTGATAGAACCTTTTAAGGTTCTATATAGAACCTTTTCTTCTAAGAGTGAACCAAACTATCATAATCTAACACAGTCTCATCCCAAAAAGTCATATAACTGACGTTTTGGGACATATTTTGACCATACGTCAATATCCGCCTTTTTAGGGCCCCCTTAAACGTCGGTAGATGGCGATCCCGGGCCGTCATACAACTGACGCTTTACCTTTAACGTCAGTTAGGTGACGGGTTAGGTGACGGGTTAGGTTTAGGTATGGGGTAGAGTTAGGATCCCATAACCTCATCTACCGACGTTTAAGGGGGCCCTAAAAAGGCGAATATTGACTTATGGTCAAAAGACGTCCCAAAACGTCAGTTATATGACGTCTTGGGATGAGACCGGGTTGCATAATCCATGTTTTTTAGAAATCCATAAATCTGTCCATTCATCGATCTATTTTTACATAATCATCATCTATCTGTCCGTCCATCCATCCATCCAAGTTTAAATGTTCCATCACGACATCATCATCAACCACTTGACAATCAAAGATCTACCAGCAATGAAAGCCAAACTGATATCCCTCTGTTTTTTTAAAACACAATACCATGCACACATATGTTTTTTGCAATTCAACACATGTAACTTTCTACCCAACTGAAAAGCAGTTTCCGTTTTCATGCCATAGTTTTTGTCCAAGAAAATACAAACACAGCCTTAGGTTAAACACGGCAAATCAGGCAGTTTTACCACTGAATTATATAGGAACTCCATACTGGAACTACACAGTTCATTAATCTCAGATTAATATACGATTATGAAAACAATTATTGTTATCAAGAATCCCAATCAAACTCTTTACGCCTCAGTTTAATTTTCACAGGGGAAGGCCACTGATCTCAGGCTGAGGCTCAGAGTTAGCTCACTGTCTGCTAATGACTCGGCCGTTGGGTTTAATGTGACCATCTGGTTACTGGAACGTTGTTTGGATCCAATCTCTTGTGACATGCCCAGACTCACAGAAGAAACTCAAGACATTTTGTGAGTTCACTTCAGTCTCTGATGAAAAAAAACTACACATATAAGATAACCCAACAGGATCAGGAAATGTCACAAGTCTGATGTTTGAATTAAAAAAAAAAATGTTTGTTTAAATCCATAAATAACACTTTAGGCACAGAGACAGACTTGCAGGCAGTGCCAAACACACATCTGCGCTGAAAACAGATGCCAATCAATACAGACGGGAGACGAGCCAAATAAAACAAGACGTACACTGCTTAAAATAGACAGAGAGGTGAAGAGAAGGAATCCAATAGAGATGGAAAGATCAGGGAGTGTGAGAGGATGAGCAAATGGTGGAGATAAACCACAGAAAAGAGCCCGAGCCAAGCTTGCCGCCCCAAGGGATGATGGGAAAGCAGACTGTGGCTGCCAGTGGCAGGGACAGATGCCCATGTGGCCAACAGCTGCATCGTGTGTGTGTGTGTGTGTGTGTGTTGGGGGGGTTGGTTCTCAAGAGAAAAGGATATGGCATTGAGGTCAGCCTATTACACACACACACACACACACACAGCTCAAAGCATCAATGTTTCCGCACTGAACATCAGCAGATATGCGTGTTGTATTTTATTGAGTGCAATATCAATAACTCTCTCCATTAATGTTATGCAAACACACACACACACACACTGAGCATGATGGGATAAAAAAAAACAGAGGGAGAGGGTAACTGAAGGATGGAGAGTATATCTGAAGTAATATAAGGAGTGGAAGGTGTGTGGCAGTGCAAGGAGACACACACACAAGTAGTAATAGGATTCACTTTATGTCAAAAAGATGATTGATTGACAGGTGACCCGCCCCTTCCCGCCCCTTCCCGCCCCTTCCCGCCCCTTTCCCACGCCCCTTTTGGCATAGGATGAAAGGGTTGAATCTAGCGCAAAGGAGATAAGAGGTGATAAAAAGTATCAAAATGAGATAAAAAGTATCAAAAATGAGATAAAAAGTATCAAAAATGAGATAAAAAGAGAGCCATCTGTGTTAGCGAGATAAGATCAAAAGGCATCAAATGGATTTGACAGTTAGTTTTATGACCTATTGACCGCCTAGCCTTGATAATGTCCTTTTTTAACATTTGTTTTTATTTGTAAAGATAAGATTAAATGGATCAAATTGAATTTGACAGTTAGTTTTATGACCTGTTGACCGCCTAGCTTTGATAATGTTCTTTTTTATTATTTGTTTTTAATTGTAAAGATAAGATTAAAGGGATCAAATTGGATTTGACAGTTAGTTTTTTAACCTATTGACCCTTCTAGGTTTGATAATATCATTTTTAACATTTTGTTTTTAACTGTAAAGATCAAAAGGGATCAAATGGGGTTTGACAGTTAGTTTTATGACCTATTGACCTCTTCAAGTCTTGATCATGGCTTGTTTTAACTGTGGCTTTTGAAACAATGAGAGAAAGTGTCTGTTTGAGTGTTTTGAACGTCGCCGCATCCCCTCTCCTGAGCTGCAGCTGTGAAAGTGATAATAAAAAAAGTGTCGAAGTTTATCTGTTCTGTAAAAATAATATAAATTAAAAAAGACTATCCACTGAACCAAGCATTTCATTTTAAATAAAAGATTGTTGAAACAAACTGCTTATGAAAAAACAATGCAAATGCCCCTCTCATTCATGGCTCATGGCTCAAAACATAAGTGAGCAGCGTGCATCTGAATGTGTCTTTTTTGTGTCTGTGTGTGTGTGGGGGTGTACATGATACCCTCCGCATTCCTGAAGACACTGTGGAAGTGAGGACAATTTATATATATATATATATATATATATATTATAATTACTTTCACTATACATGCTACCACTAGGCTCAATTTTTAGGAATCACACGGTGTCTTTTGATTTTAATGCAGACGACACTCAAATCTATCTCTCTTTGAAACATAATGACAAGCAAGGCCTAGAAACTTTGCTTGCCTGCTTATCTGACGTACGGTGCTGCATGTCCTTGAATTTTCTGCACTTGAATGAGAGTAAGACTGAAGCAATTGTTTTTTGGCCCCTCTGTTGGAAAAGCAAACCCCGAATACTGACTACGATTATTTAGACTCTAAACGAGAGCACACATTACTTTTTTTACGATTTTATTATCTCTAAATTGGTTGCCAGTGTGTTATATAAATTTTGTTGCTAGTTGTAAGGCTTTGACTGGTCTTGCACCATCATACCTGTCAGATCTTTTAAATGTGAAAAAATTAACAAGATCGTTGCGATCCTCAGACAGCATTATACTGCCATATCCAAGATCGTGCGTTTTCAGCGGCCAGTCCTAGGATATGGAATAGTCTTCTTCCTTTATCTGTGAGGTCTGCATCGTCTGTACATGAATTTAAATCTAAGCTAAAGTCTAATGTTTTTACTCTTGCATTTCATTCATAACGTTGGTTTCTCTAAACCCTAACCTAGTGTTTTATAGTTTGTTATTAGTGCATTGTGTGTGGTTTGTTTTTTACTTCTCCATTTGTACAGCACAGTGGTCAGCTTCTGTTGTGCTTTATAAATAAATGAAATTAAAATAAATGAAATGATATATGTCACACTAAAGTTGAAAAACATTATGTTCTATATAAATTAAATGGTTATAAAATTTAAATCTAGTCATTTATAAATATAATATTTAACACTAACTATAGTTGAAAAACACTGATCTTCAAAAGTATATAAATGAAATGGTTATAAATGTGCAATTATTAATTTACAAACATAATATTTCATACTATAACGTTGAAAAACATGCTGTTCTTTAAAAGTATATACATTAAATATAAAAATAAACTATATAAAATAATATTTCTCTCTCTCTTTCTCTCTCCCCCTCTCCCTCTTTCTCTCTCAAACACCCCGCGCATGGTAGACATGTTCTGTTTGGGTGTGTTCATTATGAGAGTCACTTTCACGAGGAGGTGTCTGCCTTACACAAAATCTTACAAGGGGTGTATCACATAATTGTCACACCTGTTTCGCTAAGAAAACATAAAATCTAAACATGTTTCTACATATGGTGGCTATATGACATTAGTCTAGATTTAAGAATTTATTTCAAAGAATAATCGTAAAAAGTTTAAATATGATCTTTTAAAAAATTGTTTAAATTAAATCTTTATAGTTTGAATACATTCGTATCTTCTATTTATCTTTTAGAAGATTACTCTAATGATTGACTGTAACGGCGACCTTAAGTATAATTTTTATTAATATAGCCATATTCGAGATGAACCTTCACACCCTCATAGAGACGGAGGAGTTACAGGACAGATGAGCGTCTGGGCCACAATTATGTCACAGCGTGTGCAATGCTAGTCTGCTTTTCAGAGCTTTATTTATTGTAAATTCATTTAAAAGCATACTCTTAAAAGCTTAGATCTTTTAAAATTAAAAAGATTGTTTAAATCAAATCTTTAAAGTTTTATTAAAATCGTATCTTACAAGACTTCTGTATGATATTAATGATTTGCATAAAATTTTACCCAAGTTATTATTTTGACTAAATATCGTTTGTTCAAAAATAAAATAAAAAATGTTATAAATCAAGATCTGTGCTTTGGTGTCGAAGAGTAAATATTTCAAAGAGTATTTTTGTCCATGTTGCATGAAATGAAAGTTTGTCACAATGTTTTTGTTTTAAAAGAAATCCTTGGACTGCTCTTATTTGCTCTTATGTAGATTAAGTTGTATCATTTAGAAAATCACCACACATTTTCAGAGACGCAATGTGCCTCTGTGGTCCATGACGCAGCAGAAGTAAAGTTGGTAATGAGCAAATATTTAATTTTACTCGTCTTAATTCAAAGCATGATCTTACTTTTTCCACGGTAGCTATGACCTATTGTATGTAGGTACGATATATCATTTTGACTTTTCTTGTATCCCCCAAACTATCCTTATTCATTGTGGAAGCACACAAGGGGAGAGCTGATGATACTATAGCAGAAAGTATGCCCCTTTGACCTCTTCGATTCAAACACATAGTGCTCTCTAGCGCCGCGTTTTTTGAAATGCGTGTTGCGACTACGGTGACCGTAGTGCCGAGAAGCTACGACATGTCATCCAATAGCACTTTTTGAGTTTAACTATACACATTCTACCGTTACGCCGCCTATATAATAAATTACACAACCTTGTAATTTAGACCGTAACATTGACTTACCTGTCGAGAAGAAAGCAGGACTTCAGCGTCTCTTTCAAAGACTTTCTCCTTCATTAGCTCTATCCACCTGGCAAAACCCATCCCGATATTTACCCTCATTTTGAATTTGCCAGTCACGTTTCCTTTTAGATTAAATTTTTAAGCTTTATCATAACTACGAGGATTGCATTATGAAGCACCGTGCAGTGCGGCCTTTCAAGCGCCTCTCACTGACCTCCTTGGTCGCTTCAGATGGTTTCAGTCAGCCGGTTCTGAATGAAAATGCGTTGCGGTGACTAGTGCTTTTTTTTTTTTTGTCCCTCTTCGTTATTATAGATTTTCAAGATGGACGACATGGAGGCCTCCATGGACTCACCCGTCAGATCATTGTCAGAGCTAATTTTACACCAACGAGATCATATTTATGAATAAAGACATTGATTTTAGCTATAAGAATACTTTTTAAAATATAATGTACCTTGAATTTCAGATGTGTAAAACTTTAAATTTTACAATTACATTTTTCAACCGAGTCAATCTACACGTGAGAGATCTTCAGAAGTCATAACTTCAGGGATCCAGAGAATATTTAATTACCCTTAAAACCAAAGATTAAGTTTAATGACACTAGTTTTTGCAATGTCACTTTTTAAATGAAAATCTTACTTTAATGTTTGAACAAAAAGTTCAAAAGTGCTTCTTCACATTTGCTGTGTTCTGCTACAAGGCCACAAACTGGTTCTTTTTTTTATAAATTGACTTTTCTAATTTCTACAAATATCAGCCTGATAAATATGGACTTAATACACAATGAAACAAGATAATCATGCTACGAAATACGTCTGACACAATGTTTTTAAGAAAAGTAGTGTTTTTAAAATTTAACTAAACCATGATAACAGATTCTTTCTTTTGACGGACCTACAGAAATGCATGTTGATTAGTAAGTTTCAGGCATAGTGCAACCATGCAATGATTGAGAAAGCTAATATTGGTGTAATATTTGTTCAGTCTCACCCTCACGCTGATCCAGGCATTAGCTTTTACTAAAAGGAAATATCATGGAAGTCGAAATATCAAACTTTGTTCAAAAATTGTTCTCTGACCCGAAAATAATCAGATAATGAAATGTTCAAAAACTACAATTAGATATTCTCCTGCTTAGTATGTGTGTAATTAGTTGGGCTTAAATCTTTGGATGTATTTTGTCACACCATAGCGATGCAAAGTACCACACTTTTGTAAATCCTGTGGACTAACTTTAAAACATATTCTTTATACAGCAATCACATGTGTCCAAAACAACCATGTAAGATTCAACAGACCAAATCACTAGGAAAAGCACTGTGTATAATAATTCATACACAAAAGTTAACAAATGATGGTTTTATTACTATTCAGACAGCTAGTAGATGATACTGTTTCACATTTTGTATGTTGGACCGTATGTGTTTTAGGTGAAGACTTTTCTTTTAGAGCAGCCAATATTCAGTGTTTACCTGCAGATAACATTTCACGGAGTAAAATCTAGAGATCAACTTGCTAAAAAGTAAATACAACATACAGAAAATTGATCAGTTTTGAATGTTTGTAATTGACATTTTATATACTAGTCGATTACGCCGTTTACATCATGCTTCTTTTTGTTTTTGTACAGTATGCAAAAACTATAGTCTCCGACCGTGGTCAAACATATAGGAATTTATGAAAAACATGAACAGATATTTCTACACAAGATATTTCTTTCAGAACATCTTTCAGCTATGTCTACAAGACATCGACATGAAAAATGACTATTGCTGTTTTGTTTTTTTTTGTTACCTATAAAACTATTATACTTCAAACTCGTCTAGAACATTCATAGATACGCAGGTATTTTTGTGTATGTGGCTAAACAACGGTTAGGCTAATGAATTTAGTTGAAAAGTGGTATTTTAATGTGTAGGCATCAGTCTTTTAGGCCTGATCCAGAAAACAGGCATTGTGTTTTATGTCTTAACCCGTTTAATCCCACCGGTCACAATTGTGACCGCAGCTTTTTTCCTTATTTCTGGAAGCTCTAAAAAATGTTGTTATTGACTTTGGGCAAGAAATTCAACTTTTAAATGACAAATTAGACTGTCTTGATTAAAATCAATTAATGTCATGTGACTAGTGTGAAAGGTCACATGACCAGATCAGTTCACTTCCTGCTTGCACATCTAGAAGAAGATTTCTTCCTCAGACTACTAAAATAAGTAGTATATAAAACATCTTAATTTACAGATAGAACTATCAAATTTTGTGCATATATTCTTTAAAGGCTCTACTACTGATATATTTTGAGAATTATACTCCTGAATTTATATTTTGCTCGTAAGACTTGTAAATTTGTTTACGGTCACAATTGTGGCGGTAGTATAACAGTATAACAGTGCTTCAATTGAAAACACAGGTATTTGCAGATATTGCCGGGTATTGGCAATCCTACACTGAATATGCCACATCTGTGAGGAGGATGGATGATCTCGGCGAAGGAGAAGTGCTCACTAACACAGATTTAGACAGATTTGTGAACAATATTTGAGAGAAATAGGCCTTTTGTGTACATAGAAATGGTCTAGATCTTTGAGTTCAGCTCATGAAAAATGGGGGCAAAAACAAAAGTGTTGCATTTATAATTTTGTTTAGTGCAGTTATCAGTATCCCAGAAACGTTCAATGTGTTGGACCTTCTCGACGTGCATGACCCCCTTCCCCCCCCACCCCACACCCCCAAATCGAAAGTAACTGTGATAGTGATAGCTCAGATAGGGAGTCCCAGGGTGAAACGGCCCATTTGCCTGGTAGACTATTGAATGGCGATGCAGAGGTGAACTATCTGGAGGATTGTGCAGATGTTCATGAGAACCAAATGGTGTGCCCCACACATGACCACAAACAACCCTTTCTATAACATTCGGCCCATCTTCAATGCACTGAAAGAGTGCACACACATCTACCTGAAACTGGCCTAGGACAGGGCCCAAGTGTAGACATGGTCTAGCCCATAGGGGTCTAGCCGAACAAGCAGAAGTTCCTCCAGTGTGTAACTTTGTTCATAACAACCTTTTCACTCACTAAGCCTTCTTCACGAAATGACAAAACGAGATATTGGATGTCTTGTAATGAATGTGTCAATAGGTCTAATTGAAGAATTTGAATGAATTCTGACTATGTAGTTTCCCACCGGTCACTATTGTGACCGAGTATAAAACCTAATATTTCACTAACTTAACCAACATAAAATCAAAAAAGGCATATTGTTTGAGTGTTAGGGAGGTCTAAGGAGTAAAATGCATGTACTCAAGTTGCAAGAAAAATGTGGGATTAAACAGGTATGAAAATTAAGCAGTTTGTGGCCTCTTCATCAAAATCTTTTAACATATAGTAAATATCAATTGTTAGATAAATTATATGTGAAACAGGCTCAGTAGCATTAGAGCCGGATTCTTGTTTATATTGAACATTATTATTAAACCGCATGTTTAACGGCGCTAGTGTTCTTAAATTGTTTACCACGGTTTCATTTTTAACAACACTATCGTAACACTTATCGTATTTTGTACGGTGTCTTCTTTACACTTTCACCCCATGGATATCTGTTTCCTACAGTTAGCTGTAATGTTAGTGAACTCTAGGTCTTCTCTTTTTCATATACGACAGTATTCACATGGCTTGATTTAATAAATGGTGGTTTAAACCATCGTCTTCACTTGAGACATATACCACCCTAGTTTTTAAATAGCACTTCATTGTATATTTGAACCCTTTATGCAGATATAAAATACCGATCTCTGAAATATTTTTTCGTGTAAAACATCTATGTAGGTCGTGTACAATGTCTATGTAAATCTATCTATGTTTTTAAAAATACAGCGAAACAAAGAATGAAGGCATCTTTCAATAAGTGACCCTCAAAATCTTGGCATACAAGAAAACAGTACATTATCAGAAAATTACTTTTGTCGCTTTTTCTGAATAATCTCACCAAGTGCGGGTGCTTGATAACTGTTATCAAGCGGTAATGACGTGTTTTACGCGATATTGATATCACGTTTTAATTTCAACTCGATAAATTTGAATGCGCTAAAGGTTTATAACTGAACGTCTTAATAGTGGGTAAAAGTTAACTTACAGCCCTAAAAATTAACTTACACCCTATCCACTTTCCAAACGCTTGTTACGGAGCTTATTGCAAACATTCACGCATCCATATGTTTTAAAATACATATTTAAGTGTAATTAATAGAATTCTCTCTGGCGGCATATGCATAACTTCTCCTTGACTTTACTTCTGATTCAATGAGGCTTTAATCCATTATAGCCTTTTACGACGTCATGACCACGACACCACCTCCAGCGGGGGTTAGGGCGGACCATAATCGCAGGGCTGATAAATTTACACAGAACCCATTCTCAGTCGGGGATATTCAAATGAAATGACCCATCATACCATTGATCAGCTCTACCAAACTTTGATGTCTTTTTTTCCAGTAATAAACAAACACTGTTAAGTTGTCTTGATTGATACTGTGAAGCAACTGCGACACAATCTGTATTGTGAAAAGTGCTATATAAATATATTTGACTTGACTTGACTTAATATATAAAGTATTTATATAGAATCCTATAGAAAAAATTATGAGCTCGGACATGACCACAAAATATTTTTTTTATTTCAACATAGTGAAGTAAAACAATAATGACATTTACAGGTGATCGAGCAAGAATAAAAGATTGCGGCACGCAATCAGGTTTTTCTCTAGGGCATAGTTCGCCATACTTTCAACAATGCCATCCACATCTGTTTTTAAATTTTTGGACAACAGTGACACACAGAGATCTGTTACAAACGTACACATACAGAGTAGTTCGTCGACTTCAAATTCCTCACAAGATTCATGAATCACATCCAAAACTTTTCTGAGGATTATGCCGGCCGGTTCTTTGCCGTTTATAAACATGGGCGTAACATCTGTCCAAGATCCAACCAACCCTCTTATGACTTCCATTTCTTTTTTGAGGTTTTTCACACGCTTGGTATCCCTCGCGCAATCGTTGTTGTCATCAAACGCAGCCTCGATGATCCTGTGCATCAAGCTAACCATCGGACCTCTAAAATGATCTTTAAACATAGAGTCTTGTATAGCTCTTAAACGACAGTCTTTCCCCGTGGCACACTCACACGCCGGATGACGCAGTGCCCCCGCTACGACTGAACTCGACGGGGAGTCGCTCTCCATCAGGTTTTGCGTCGTCATTTCAGAAGTTGTTTGATTTTTCGGTCCCCTATTTGATGATGAAAGATTCTCTATTCTCCTGGAAGTCTCTACAGCACAATCGTCTAGGCCTTGTAAGTCGAAAAAAGCGTAGTTTGCGTCAGACAAAACAGGAAGGTTGAAGCGGTTCTGTGTAAATTTATCAGCCCTGCGATTATGGTCCGCCCTAACCCCCGCTGGAGGTGGTGTCGTGGTCATGACGTCGTAAAAGGCTATAATGGATTAAAGCCTCATTGAATCAGAAGTAAAGTCAAGGAGAAGTTATGCATATGCCGCCAGAGAGAATTCTATTAATTACACTTAAATATGTATTTTAAAACATATGGATGCGTGAATGTTTGCAATAAGCTCCGTAACAAGCGTTTGGAAAGTGGATAGGGTGTAAGTTAATTTTTAGGGCTGTAAGTTAACTTTTACCCACTATTAAGACGTTCAGTTATAAACCTTTAGCGCATTCAAATTTATCGAGTTGAAATTAAAACGTGATATCAATATCGCGTAAAACACGTCATTACCGCTTGATAACAGTTATCAAGCACCCGCACTTGGTGAGATTATTCAGAAAAAGCGACAAAAGTAATTTTCTGATAATGTACTGTTTTCTTGTATGCCAAGATTTTGAGGGTCACTTATTGAAAGATGCCTTCATTCTTTGTTTCGCTGTATTTTTAAAAACATAGATAGATTTACATAGACATTGTACACGACCTACATAGATGTTTTACACGAAAAAATATTTCAGAGATCGGTATTTTTATATCTGCATAAAGGGTTCAAATATACAATGAAGTGCTATTTAAAAACTAGGGTGGTATATGTCTCAAGTGAAGACGATGGTTTAAACCACCATTTATTAAATCAAGCCATGTGAATACTGTCGTATATGAAAAAGAGAAGACCTAGAGTTCACTAACATTACAGCTAACTGTAGGAAACAGATATCCATGGGGTGAAAGTGTAAAGAAGACACCGTACAAAATACGATAAGTGTTACGATAGTGTTGTTAAAAATGAAACCGTGGTAAACAATTTAAGAACACTAGCGCCGTTAAACATGCGGTTTAATAATAATGTTCAATATAAACAAGAATCCGGCTCTAATGCTACTGAGCCTGTTTCACATATAATTTATCTAACAATTGATATTTACTATATGTTAAAAGATTTTGATGAAGAGGCCACAAACTGCTTAATTTTCATACCTGTTTAATCCCACATTTTTCTTGCAACTTGAGTACATGCATTTTACTCCTTAGACCTCCCTAACACTCAAACAATATGCCTTTTTTGATTTTATGTTGGTTAAGTTAGTGAAATATTAGGTTTTATACTCGGTCACAATAGTGACCGGTGGGAAACTACATAGTCAGAATTCATTCAAATTCTTCAATTAGACCTATTGACACATTCATTACAAGACATCCAATATCTCGTTTTGTCATTTCGTGAAGAAGGCTTAGTGAGTGAAAAGGTTGTTATGAACAAAGTTACACACTGGAGGAACTTCTGCTTGTTCGGCTAGACCCCTATGGGCTAGACCATGTCTACACTTGGGCCCTGTCCTAGGCCAGTTTCAGGTAGATGTGTGTGCACTCTTTCAGTGCATTGAAGATGGGCCGAATGTTATAGAAAGGGTTGTTTGTGGTCATGTGTGGGGCACACCATTTGGTTCTCATGAACATCTGCACAATCCTCCAGATAGTTCACCTCTGCATCGCCATTCAATAGTCTACCAGGCAAATGGGCCGTTTCACCCTGGGACTCCCTATCTGAGCTATCACTATCACAGTTACTTTCGATTTGGGGGTGTGGGGTGGGGGGGAAGGGGGTCATGCACGTCGAGAAGGTCCAACACATTGAACGTTTCTGGGATACTGATAACTGCACTAAACAAAATTATAAATGCAACACTTTTGTTTTTTGCCCCCATTTTTCATGAGCTGAACTCAAAGATCTAGACCATTTCTATGTACACAAAAGGCCTATTTCTCTCAAATATTGTTCACAAATCTGTCTAAATCTGTGTTAGTGAGCACTTCTCCTTCGCCGAGATCATCCATCCTCCTCACAGATGTGGCATATTCAGTGTAGGATTGCCAATACCCGGCAATATCTGCAAATACCTGTGTTTTCAATTGAAGCACTGTTATACTGTTATACTACCGGCCACAATTGTGACCGTAAACAAATTTACAAGTCTTACGAGCAAAATATAAATTCAGGAGTATAATTCTCAAAATATATCAGTAGTAGAGCCTTTAAAGAATATATGCACAAAATTTGATAGTTCTATCTGTAAATTAAGATGTTTTATATACTACTTATTTTAGTAGTCTGAGGAAGAAATCTTCTTCTAGATGTGCAAGCAGGAAGTGAACTGATCTGGTCATGTGACCTTTCACACTAGTCACATGACATTAATTGATTTTAATCAAGACAGTCTAATTTGTCATTTAAAAGTTGAATTTCTTGCCCAAAGTCAATAACAACATTTTTTAGAGCTTCCAGAAATAAGGAAAAAAGCTGCGGTCACAATTGTGTGACCGTGGGATTAAACGGGTTAAGACATAAAACACAATGCCTGTTTTCTGGATCAGGCCTAAAAGACTGATGCCTACACATTAAAATACCACTTTTCAACTAAATTCATTAGCCTAAACCGTTGTTTAGCCACATACACAAAATACCTGCGTATCTATGAATGTTCTAGACGAGTTTGAAGTATAATAGTTTTATAGGTAACAAAAAAAAACAAAACAGCAATAGTCATTTTTCATGTCGATGTCTTGTAGACATAGCTGAAAGATGTTCTGAAAGAAATATCTTGTGTAGAAATATCTGTTCATGTTTTTCATAAATTCCTATATGTTTGACCACGGTCGGAGACTATAGTTTTTGCATACTGTACAAAAACAAAAAGAAGCATGATGTAAACGGCGTAATCGACTAGTATATAAAATGTCAATTACAAACATTCAAAACTGATCAATTTTCTGTATGTTGTATTTACTTTTTAGCAAGTTGATCTCTAGATTTTACTCCGTGAAATGTTATCTGCAGGTAAACACTGAATATTGGCTGCTCTAAAGAAAAGTCTTCACCTAAAACACATACGGTCCAACATACAAAATGTGAAACAGTATCATCTACTAGCTGTCTGAATAGTAATAAAACCATCATTTGTTAACTTTTGTGTATGAATTATATATACACAGTGCTTTTCCTAGTGATTTGGTCTGTTGAATCTTACATGGTTGTTTTGGACACATGTGATTGCTGTATAAAGAATATGTTTTAAGTTAGTCCACAGGATTTACAAAAGTGTGGTACTTTTGCATCGCTATGGTGTGACAAAATACATCCAAAGATTTAAGCCCAACTAATTACACACATACTAAGCAGGAGAATATCTAATTGTAGTTTTTGAACATTTCATTATCTGATTATTTTCGGTCAGAGAACAATTTTTGAACAAAGTTTGATATTTCGACTTCCATGATATTTCCTTTTAGTAAAAGCTAATGCCTGGATCAGCGTGAGGGTGAGACTGAACAAATATTACACCAATATTAGCTTTCTCAATCATTGCATGGTTGCACTATGCCTGAAACTTACTAATCAACATGCATTTTCTGTAGGTCCGTCAAAAGAAAGAA